>BQMF02000190.1:600000-780190 GCA_027922465.2 Turritopsis dohrnii | reverse complement strand
ATCCTGATATAATGTAGCCAAACTGAACTGAATGATATATATGATAATGATAATGATAATGATATATATACAGCCGTAAAGGAAACTCTTCCCATGTGGAGAACAACCAGTTCAACCAGTTAATTCAAAGAGTACATACAAAAACAGCAAGTAAATATATGATGTCGTATATGCAAGAAGAAGTTCAGAAAACCAATCACGTATAATGTTTTAATACACAGAGGATTCAGACAAATCTTGAAATTGAAAGAATGCTGGTCGAGTGTGCTTTATTGGATAGTTGTTTAATTCAACAACAGAAACATAGTTTACTATGAATGAAGTATATGGTCATGCATCAGTATACATTTGATCCTGTATATCATATCTTATTTTGCAAAATTAAATATATATGACTGTCAATTTTCCTTTTACGAACAACGAACATAAATCAAAACACAATCCAACATGACAGTCTGTAATAAATCAAGCCAGAACACGACCTTCTGCTTTCAGCTATGTAGTGATTTGGTTATGGATGTGTATTTTCACTACCAAAATCTGTTTTTGTTTTTCAGTTTGGGATTTTCAAAGGTCATTTTTATCACATAACACAATGAGTGTGAACATAATTCTTTTGAACAGAGATATACCTTAAGGAAAGAAATTGTTTGCAGAAGAAATTTGTATGGAACTTTTTTTTGCGAAATTTATTTTTGCGGATTTCGCTCAAAAAATAATTATTGGTCATCCGCAAAAATAAATTCTACAAAATTTTTGAAATGTTTCATCTATAAAGAAGCGACCTTTCCGAAAGTTCGAAGAATAGTCGGAAAGGAAGTTTCTTTTCGGTTCGGCAACAAGAATGGGAGAGCATCGCGCATGCACATTATTGCAGCGATGGAGGGTTATAAAAGAGAAAACACACGCTTTATTTATTCTCTGCGATACAGAAACGTACACGTGAGGTAAACTGCGATACAGAAACGTTTACGTGATGTCTAACATTTCTCCTGAAATACAAGAAATCATCAATGCTACTGTCCAACAGCAGAACTTCGTTTCGTCGGACAAGCCAAACGTGTGGCTGAGGAAGTGTGTTACAACAGCATGGATAACCTGAAAAAGAAGAAAAAGTTGGACGAATATGAATTCAAGAAAGACGGAAACAAGAAAATGTTCCAGCACAATAGCGAAGTTTTAGAACTAATCGACGATGCATTGGAAGACATTGGGAGAAGCAACATCGAAGAAGCAAAAGAAAAATTGGAAGAGGGTAAGAAAATCTTACTTAAACGCATCAAAGTCATTAAGCTTGCTGACAGGGAAGATCTGACTGCCAAAGAATATTTAAGAGATGAACTAGCTGACGATTCCAGCGACGAAAAACAGTTAGCGAAAGCGATTAAGTCTGCGACTTCTAAAAAGAAAAAAGGAACCCGAGAAACGTCGATACCTGCTAAAAGTTCCAATACTTACCACACAAAGTATAAGCCTTCTTCGTCAGAGTTGTGCTGGGGATGTGGTAAAAGCGGGCATTTTTTATCGTCTTGTTACAAAATGAGAAACCTCAGATATTCGAGGGACAATTACACAAAATAATGTAACATTGATACCATTTGTACTTACTTGCTTGCTTATTATCCCCCCATGTTTTCAACAATCACATTTCACTCCAGGTCCACACAAACGCTTTTGGATTAGGGAACAACAAGAAACAATGGTAGCAGGCAGATTGGAACAAAATTTCCAATTCTGGGAGAAATCTCTTAACGCTTCAGATTTTGTCCTCAACATTGTAAAACACGGTTATCGCCTACCATTTTTATCGCAGCCTTCACCTTTCTATGCCAAAAACAACGCTTCCAGCTTAAGGCACAGAACGTTTGTCGAAGAAAGCATTGCCGAGCTTTTAACGAATGATTGCATCGAGGAAGTGAGTACAATGCCTATTTGCGTCAACCCGTTATCCGTTGTTGAAAAGCACAGCAAACTGCGTTTAGTACTTGATTTGCGACACGTCAACCAAAACATCCAAATCACTAAATTTAAATACGAAAATCTTAAAACAATAGCTGATAGTTTTGAACAGGATTTTTACTTCGGTACGTTCGACCTGAAGGCCGTTATCATCATATAAAAATTCACGAGACCTGTCGCGACTATCTGGGATTTGCTTGGGAGTTTTTGGATGGCACGATAAAATTTTACAGGTTCAAGGTTTTACCTTTTGGCCTAGCATCTGCTTGCTACGTTTTCACAAAATGCACCAGGCCTTTCATAAAAAGATGGAGAAGCTTGGGAATCAGGTGCGCCATCTACATAGATGACGGGATCGCCGGGGCCAAAACCTTTAAAGTACCTAATTTCATATGTAATGAAATAATCAAGAAGGATTTAAGATCGGCTGGATTCGTAATCAATATCGAAAAATCAAAACTGACACCATCACAACGAGGAAAATGGCTAGGATTCGAGATCGACACAACAACAATGAAGTTCTACGTACTTGAGAACAAGATCACTGCCTAGACGTGCATGATTAGATCCGTTCTCGCATCTCAAGCGACATCCGCCAAATTTCTATCGAGAATAGCCGGTCACATCATATCTATGGGATTAGGAATTGGTTCTTTAACCAGATTATTTACTGGGGGCATGTACAAATTTATCGAAAGTCGATCATCCTGGTTCGACATACGGGATATAGGTGATAACGCCGCTCAAGAACTAACTTTTTGGAAAAAGAAATTAAAATTTGTCAACGGGTTTGCTTTTCGTAAAAATCCGGATACAACAAAGGTCGTATATTCCGACGCCAGTGATACTGGTTATGGAGGGTTCATCGTAGAAAGATTAGGAAACATTACTGCCAGAGGAGATTTCAAAAGTCGGAAATTAATAAAAGTTCAACTTACCGCGAACTACTCTCTGTAAAACTGTTGCTCATTTCTTTCGGCTCAATTCTTTCTAACGAGAAAATTCTTTGGCACTCAGATAATCAAAACGTGGCACGAATTATTTTAAACGGCAGCACAAAACCTGCTTTACATAACATCTCCCCGGACATTTATGGTCTATGCATAAAGCACAACGTCGAAATCGAACCACAATGGCTCCCAAGAGAAGAAAATGTTGTAGCCGATAGATTATCCAAATTTCAAGACACTGATAACTGGGGAATAGATTTAGCTTCATTCAACAAAATTCAAGAACACTTCGGAAAATTCACGGTTGACAGATTCGCGGATGATCTAAACACCAAGTTAGAGGTTTTCAATTCACGTTTTATGTGCCCTAACACCAGAGCCGTTAATGCATTCACATGCAACTGGGAAGGAGATTTCAACTGGCTGTGCCCTCCAACAAGCCAAATAATCCGAACCGTAAAACACCTACAACTCTGCAAAGCTACTGGCGTTTTGCTTATTCCCGAATGGAAATCATCGCATTTCTGGCCCGTTATCACCAAGAACGGATAAGACTTTCAAGATTTTTTTAAAAATTGCATGTACTTGCGCCCTTATTTCATCAATTACTCCATGTCACATTCCGTGTTTCAAGGCTTTCCTAAATTTCGCACTGTAGCTTTATTAATAGACTTCTCGTTTACATAAAAACCCCTTGCAGGTTGACACATGCCCACATGAAGCATAAAGGCACGTTCACATGATACATCTTTTCGCTCGTAAGAAGCGAAAAGTGCTCGTCCACATGAGACGATTTTCGCTCACGAAAAGCGAAAAGGGTACGTCCACACGAGACGATTTTTGCCCACGAAAGGCAAGAAGGGCACGTTCACACGAGACAATTTTCGCTCATAAAATGCGAAAAAGGCACGTCCACACGAAACGAATCTCGCACTTTAGAAAAGACAAGTCACAACCACATGAAGCAACGCAGTAGATACACCCCTTTGAGATCCACCACAACAAATAGATAAAGGAAAGAATAAACAGATGTATTTAAAATATGAGTGTAAATAGATATACAAAGCACCCTACAAACATCATACTCCTTTACTCCCCCGTCCTGTTACCACCAAGTTGCCAAATTACTGTCTATTCTTATTTATTTCAGATGAACATCAGAGTGCTATTTGGAAAACTTTAAATAAAATTCAAAGTCGAGAACTGAAGGCTAAGGCAGATAGATTGCCGGTCTTAGTTGAATCAGCATACGCGCCATCCACCCTAGCGAAATATAAAACGTCTTGGCGCGCGTGGAAAGCATGGGCTTCACAATTTGAAGAGGTAGTAGCTTGTCCAGCAGATCCTTTTTTTATCGCAACATACTTCAATGACCTCATAGCAGAGGGAGGAAAAACAGGCACAGTCACAGCCGCTTTTATGGGAATACGCTGGGGCCACATTCACTCAGGCTTCATTTCACCTACAGAACACCCATTCGTCAAATTAGCATTCGAAGGGGCAAAGAGACTCGCGGCTCAATACTCTAAGAAAAATAAAAAAGAACCATTGACAGCCAACATACTTAAAGAAATTATCGACAAGCTTGACAAAGGAAGTTTATTGCACTTGAGGTTTCTCGTGTTATCACTTCTTGGGTTTGCTGGCTTCATGAGAATCACTGAGCTCCTGTCTGTTCAAGTAAAGCACTTGTCTTTTCATCTTGACCACGTCGAGATTTTACTGCCAAAATCCAAAACTGACCAACTAAGGGAAGGCCACGTGATCATGATATCCCAAACAGGCACAGCATACTGCCCCGTTTTTTTGGCTGAATAAATATCTAGAAAAAGCTGAACTAAGAAGTGTTCCAGACAATTTTCTCATCTGCCGACTGGTAAAGACCAATGCAGGTCATAGAGCTTCAGGCTCCAAGCCCATTTCTTACACGGCGGTGAGAGATTCCTTTCTCAGATTCGCTCAACCTATATTGGGAAACAAACTACACTGTTACGGTTTACATTCCTTGAGATCCGGAGGCGCTTCTACTGCTGCAAATTCAGGCATTTCCGATGTACATATTCGAAAGCATGGGAGATGGTTGACAAGTAGGTCCAGGGATAGATACATCAAAGATGGGAAATGTCAAAGATTGACACTTACAAAGAATATAAATATTTAATTTCACAAATATCAATTCGTCCAAAATTCACCTCTCTCTTTTTTACAACCTGCGTTCCTGTCTCGAGCAAATACAAATATCCTCCATTAATTGTGTCTTGTTTTCACTTTTCAGGGAGGGTGGTTTTTATAGGAAAAGACAAGAAGCGACCTTTCCGACAGTTCGAAGAATAGTCGGAAAGGAAGTTTCTTTTCGGTTTCGGCAACGAGAATGGGAGAGCATCGCGCATGCGCACTATTGCAGCGATGGAGGGTTATAAAAGAGAAAACACACGCTTTATTTATTCTCTGCGATACAGAAACGTACACGTGAGGTAAACTTAACCCGCTAATCAACTTTATTTGTTTCCTTTCATGTCACCCTAAACGACGAGAGAATCAATACCGGAACATACTTACAGTGAAAATCGAATCACGTGTTTCCGACTAATCAACCGACAAGTTCCAAAAAGAAAACCGAAGTCGATTACAAGAAAGCAAACTAACACAAACATTCAAAATGCATGAATAATAACGACGATAAATTCCTAAGAAGATGAACCTTAAAAAATACTACTATGGACGGATAAAGATTCCATGATACGACGAAACGAATATTCCTGATGGCGACACACAACATAAAGTCGCTGTAAAGCTTCGGCGGTTCTTATACTTCGAGAAACATACGGTGCTGCACTGGTTCGAAGGGTATGTTTCTCCCCAAGCGGGAGTTTTGCGCATCCGGCGTACCGTTTCGCCGAGAACGATTATGAAATCAAGCACAGCGCAGAGGAGTACATGTCGTCACACGGACATTTTCGCTAAAAACAGTTTATTCGTGATGGGAAAACACGAACACTTCACGATGTACGTCCTGTCTCGAGCAAATACAAATATCCTCCATTAATTGTGTCTTGTTTTCACTTTTCAGGGAGGGTGGTTTTTATAGGAAAGACAAGAATTGATCTTTCACTTTGGTTTGCATATAACTGAACCCTAAACAGCATCTTGTCTTTACAAAACCATTGGAAAATGAAAAAAGAAATAAGTCGATGTTATTGAACATCTAAGGACTCATTTATTATTATTCTTACAACCAGCATCTGCACTTGTGACAGGTTTCGTGCTTCGTACTGTTGCTTTTACTTTGAGAAATAATGTCTGCGGTGGTATCACAGTTTTTATTGTTATTTTCACTTTTTGTTTATGGGAAGTAGACCCAGACTGAGTCATATTCTCAGTTGCTGGCGTTACATTGATCTCCTCTGAATGAAGATAAGACCCAGCCACATTATCTGTTTGTTATAGTTTAGTATTCTTTTTGATATTTTAACTGCTGAAAAATAGATGTTATTCCATAGATCTGCTCTTTCCATTCAACTAAAGTTTGTATATACACCCAGGCACTAAATTGGGTGTTTCCTTACTTTCGATTTTATCAAAGTTCTTGCATCCGCAAAAATTTAATTCTATAAAATCTCTTTTGAAGTTGCCATCCGCAAAAATTTATTCCACTAAATATGGCGTTTTTTGGGTCATTTATCCGCAAAAATATATTCCACAAAAATTTCTTTCACAAATAACATCTTTCCTTAAGGTATACACTTGAATTTGGTTTTATAAGTTGCCATTTTAAGCCATCTAATTTGAAATGGTACACATAATATTTTGTTACAGTAGTAGAGGTTGTGATTGCTTATGATAGTTATTTGCTTGTCTACCCCAAAGTATTATATTGTAGCTATCAAAATTAGGTTTAACGATTTCCTTTTCTTCTTTTGTACAGTAAACCTGTATACAAATTGATAGAATGATGTTGTAAGATAGTTTTATCCGAGTTACAAAAAGCAAGTGTTCTGTTGAATTTCATTGTTTATCATGATTTTATGGTATAAAGAATGTCAAGCTTCTGCAACAATAAAGATCATACATTTGTTATGATGAAATTCTTTTACACAATGATGATATGCATTTGTTTAAGGGGAAATGTTAGTCACATTTAGGTCTTCTAACTTTTAGCTAAGTGTCCGTATAGTAACTTCTCACTTTTTAACTTCTCAGCAAAAATTATAAGACAAACCTTATCATTTGACCAACCATGACATCTTCATTTCATAATAAGTTCAAAATAAGTTTTTTTGTGGTATTAAATTCAGTTCCACCATGATTAGTAAGGACAGCATTTTTATCTGAGTATCAGGTTGATGGTAGTTCTGTAATTATTTTATCACACATTTTTCTCATGGTTATCAATGAACACACAATTATTGACAAAAATTTCGCAACTTTGGGGAAATATATAGTCTCATTTTTGCGAATCTTGTTCTCTTTTAACTTCACACACAAACATCTTTTGAAAAAAGAATAAACGAAAGTGCTGGTGTGACGTCAGCAAAAAGGTACAGATAAAAGCAATTTAAAAGAACATGAAAAGATCAAGCTTTTAATAGGGTTTATGAATAATTAATGAAGTTTGTTTACAGGATTTTGAATTTGTTACGTAAAATGAATAACTATCGGCAAATTTTAAAATTTTCATTTTTTAAAATAACATGCACCAAAATGACAAAATCAAAACTCAAAATCCGAAATATGACGTAATTATTAATCGGGTTTAAGATCGCGCTCTGTAATCCGTGGATCATGTGCTTTAACACTAGAAAAACTATTTTGATTATTCACTATAATGTATGACAGCGCAGAATGAACTAAGTTACGGTTTTCTAAAATGTGAAGTATTAAAAGTAAAAAAATAAAAATAACACATTATTCATTAAGGTGCATTTTTTTCACTAAAGCACTTAGTAGTTTATACATAAAGCCAGGTGTTGGCAGGATAATCAGTAATCATTTATTTATTTATTTATTTCGCCAATATCATATATACGATGGCCCTGAAGGTTCATTCGTGAGCACAAAAAAATTGTGCTACGCATATACTTTTTTGTGCTACGCATAGAATTTTTTGTGCTACGCATAAATTTTTGTGCTACGCATATACTTTTTTGTGCTACGCATAGAATTTTTTGTGCTACGCATAAATTTTTGTGCTACGCATAAATTTTTGTGTTACGCGCATTTATTTTCTGTGTAAAGTGCTCCGCATTTATTTCGACCTCATTTCCATTCTGGTCTGTATATTGTTGACAATTTCGTGCATTCTCATCCATGTGCATAAAGATGGTGGATCACATGGACTTGCCTTGTCAAAGTCATAAGAAAATATTCTGGATTTCATTTGTTTAATTCTTTATAGGAACTGTTCCAAACTCAACTATATAATAATCATGTGGAGAATTTTACTTGTGTGAAACTTTGACTTGTTAGTGTGTAATTGTAACCTAAGATTCTAGCTATATTATTATTCTTCACAGAGAGAACTCCATTAAGTTGTTATTTAAGCTGTGTGCATAAGAATTAATGATTATATTGGAATATTTTGATATTTTCTAGACCTGGTTGAGATGAATGATGAAAGATTACTTAACAAACAGATTCATTTTTGGCTTACCTTTCTATTTTTTAAGTCCAGCTGATCTGCTTTTCCACAAAATGTTTCATATTATTGCTCATACATTATTGTCTGCTGAAAACCCTTTCGCTTTTATTTGTTCAAGATAATATACAAAATGCATACACCTGAAACATTATTTTTCTTTCACTACTTCTGTTTAGTATTTCATAATGGAACCCTTTATTAAAGAAATAGTAAAAAAAGAAGTGACAAAGGCTCTTGAGGAAAGGAAACAACAAGGTGAAGGTAATTTGTTCCAGCAAGAGAACACCAAAAGCAAAAGATACCGTAACACGGGGTGACTTGAAACAAAATTTGCCGTTATTTTGCAAACTTTTGTTTATAACTTTTTATCTAAGAACTCAATTGTTAACAAACTTTGAAAAAAGTGTCATCCATCTTTTGTCTTTTAGATTATCAAATTACAAATAAATTGATGAATACCATCTCAAGTTAGAACCTCTCAAAGTACACCACTCAAAATTTATCGTGTGGGGGTGACTTGAAACAGTGCCATTTCCACAAAAATATTGGTTTATGGAGCGCCTAAGCAGAAAACGCGTATATAACGATTACTTTCGTAGAATACATAAATTAATTTAAATTGATTCATTTTTCTCAAATGTTGAAGAGTGTTGTGAAACATAGCAACTGTTAATTCTCTAAAGTCATTAAGCAAATTAGTAATGATACTCGTGTAAGCATGAATATCTAATTTAAAGTTAAAGCTAACTTTACACAGTCGTTTTTTTTCACTACTAAAATTATACATAGTTTTCTGACGAAAGTGCATTCTGGGATGTGCTTTCAACGTAAGGTGGTTGTGACGACAAATGATAAAATACGTTTGGAGATGGGGAACAAACAGACGGGAGGGCGTTTTGTGTGTGTATTTGGGAAGGGGCGTCTATTCGGGACCTAGAGCATAGAAGTCAACCAGAATTAATTCTCAAGCGTTTTTCTATAACCATTCACGCACAATATTCGCACAAAAAATGTACATTGTCCAAATTTACATCGTTATATTCCGACGTTTCGTATTGATGGCCGGAACACTGCAAATGGTATTTCCGCGAGCATTCATCGCAAACAATCCACCTATAAAATAAAAAATGAGTCCGGTGAAGTCATTATGAACCTATGTTTGTTTATATTTGTCATTGATAATACAATTAATTTTTTGCTGAAGTTAATTTCCCTACTTCGGTTTAGCAAGATATATTTACCTATCATCACTCTCTTCATCATACGCCTCGTCACAATAACTGCACACCCACTCCACTTCTTCGTCGTTAACTTCAGCTGCAAATGCAATGTTGGCTCCTGGAGTTACTTTCCTGCCCCTCTTTTGGTTTTTTTCTATAAATTACGTAAGTAGTTAAATATCTTAAGTCTTATTTTAAATTAAAAGGAAAAGCGTCAACCAAAACAGTAACATATTTCGATATTTTCATGTATTTGTACAAGTGACGTGCAAACATTAATTAAGACGTTATGTTTGATGTACTTTCTCTGTGGATTTGGATACAATTCGACAACATAAATTGAAAACAGAGGAAATTACCTTTATTTGGTTTAGGGTGCGTTTCCTGTATAATTTCGATGCAAATTTCATTTAAAAACCTTTCAGCACCGACACCATCGTCCCAGTTCCCTCCAGGCAAACGGTTAATCACTTCTTCCGGATTCCATGGATGAATTCCACAAGTTCGGAAGCCTTTGAGTGAATAATGAAAACGAGTGAGATTTGGAATCATTGGTTCACTACAATAAACACTCATGGTAATATTAATGCTTACCAGAAACAAGAATCTTGCCCTCGATCTGCTCATAAACCCTCTTTACGAGAGCAGGAAAGACGTCCTTAGGGATATAGCCTCTTTTCCTGGACTCTATCCTCCATTGTTTCAACACCTTGAACCAAATGACTTTCATCGGTCGAAACACCGCAACATCCAAAGGTTGGGTCAGATGTGTCGAATTTGCAACCAACGGCACAAAAGCTACATTATGTTGCCGACAAAGAAGAAGTACCTATGTGTGAAACAGTGAGAAACTTCAGGATTGTCATTTAAATATCATCAACATTTTCATTTCGTTCTGACTCATTTAATCTTTTACAATTTTTTTGTTCGTGAAAAAATTCAAATGCATATTCGAAAAAAGCAAACAGTGTTACCTCTTCCGAAAAGTGACATCCTAAGTTGTCACCTATCATGACTTTCTTCCCCTCCAACTTCTCTGCGTGTTTTAAAAAAACAAATTTAAACCATTGCCCAAATGTTCGTGTTTCGAACCAACCATTCATTGAATATGAATACATGGCATCTTAAAAACAAAACAAATTTGTGTTCCAGGACATGTAGTATTTATGTAGTATAAAATTTTAGTCAATTCGAAAAATTAATAAAATCATCTCGATTTAAAATATGCCTCACCGGTAGGTCCACCTTTAACCCAATTTTCGTACAAGTTTTTGGCCTTATAAACGATCATAGGTGGAAGATACCGCCCTGTGGCGTCCCCACAAAACATTATTGAAAATGCCTGTTTTGAATGCTCGCAGACCTTTTCCACTCGACGCATTCCCCTGGCTACGACAACCTGAAAAACATTGGTTAACATTTTTCTTAACAATATTTCTTGTGTCAGTTGTTAAGTGTCTATATAGTTTCATTATGAAAGACTATCATACTTTCTTATTTCTGGGATCATCCGAAAAGTTGGTTTCATCAAAATTAAAAATATTGGTGGCAGGTACACCTAAAATTAAACGATATCATCGTGATTGTCCGGTGATTGCTATCTCACTTGATGAATTCATTTTAATGATAAAGACAAATGATCCAATTGATTACCATCTATTTCCTTTTTTAGATTATCAAAATAATCTTTTAGCATCTCCTCGTTCACAGCTGCACGGGAAGGCTTAAGCTTATCGGCCTGCCGAAGTGTCAAACCTTTTCTCTTTACAAATGAATTTGCCCAATCTTCTGAAGGCAAATTGTTTGGGAATTTCTAGACGATTGAAACTTGATTAGATCAACATAAGTAGATTTCCACGGGATTTTGCTTAAGATCAAACTATAATTAAAACTTACTTGCAGCCCTTTTTTATCAAGGTACCCTTTAACCAGTCTGCGCAAGTCAGTGATTTCAAAAGGAACTCTCCAATTACCGAGATCCTTTATCATTCCCGCGATATAACTTTCTGTCTCTTCTCAGAGCCGGTATTGCCCACCAACTTTATTTTGATGCGTACCTTAAAAAAGAAAGAAACCCTAATGTATAAGCACGGTTGGAATGGAGAAAAAGTCCTGAGGGACTAGTTATATGGAAGAAGCCGAGACGAGACGTTCTAGCGAGTTCTCATTCTTGCATTCATTTGTTTGATTCATGTACTCATTTGTTCCTTATATCATTGTATTCCTAGGTACTTTACAACTGTCTGTTTATCACCAATTTGCTTGGTTCATAGCAAAACCAGGGCATCTTTCTTTTTTTTCTTGACATCAGATGTATGCTAACGAAAATTAATTCAAGATAATTCTGCTTTGTCCGGAATGTCTTTCTTTTGTAACGTCGTCACAAATACTTATTATTTTGTCTCGGTTAAACTATTATATACTTGCACGTCCCTCTTCTTATTCAAAATAATATGAGGAAAAAGAAAATCAACGTAAGTGCGAGTCAAGACCTGGTTTTTACGAAACGACCACAAATTATTTCAATTTTCAATAAGAAAGTTTTAAACACGGCTATCACTGTACGTTGCAACCATGAATAATCTATACATCCTGATCATGATACTACGTTCATGATCTTCGTTCTATTTCGAAAAGTTAGCTTGGTTAAATTTATCTACTGCTTAGAACAGTCACATAATATTTAAAAATAAATAACTATACCATTTATTTTTCTTTGTAATGTCACGTGACTTATTCCCACGATTTCTGCAGCCTTCCTCACGCTTTTGCCCTCTTCTCTTACAAGCCTGCTTCCCTCTGCAATTTGCTCCTCATTGGCAGTGCCATACGGACGCCCATTTCGCTTTTTAACATAAGTTCGAGGCATTTCTTCGGTTGCTTCGATTGATGTGCTATTTGCCATGTGTGTGCCATGGCAGTGTATTTATACCGAAATTCAAACCTTTTTTAATTTTTTGATTTTTTATCCTCTGGGAGATACCTTCCAGCTTTATTCACCCCCTTACGAAAGCAAAAGCATCTCTTTCTTTAAGTTGCTTCTATTGAAAGTGATATCACAGATATGATGTGTCCATAGCCTTGAACGGGGGAATGTTGTTAGAGTAACGAGTACTACTTGCTTGTAAAACAAGTCTACCGTGGTTGATTGCTATTGTTTTATGATGTCCCATAATTTCAATTATGATAATTGTGTGTAAAATGAGTTATATCACCGTAAACACTCCATCTGTTGAACTTTAGCACACATTGATTATTCCATTGCGTCACATTTGACACGCATATTTATGCATTAAACGGAAAGACAAAGTCAATCGAGTGAAAAAAAACGAAACATTTCAAACACCTATATCTCTTTCAATTTTAAAGATATTTTGATGAAATTCTGGAATTACTTCCGTTGGCCTCTCTATTTTACTTATGCAAAAAATTAGATTGATCGACAGGCTATATCAATCATATCAGCTGTTATTGCAGAGGTTGTTATTTTCGGAGCTTTTTTCATCTTCAACTTCCGAAGAACTTCCTTGATTGAATTATTTTTCCTTCCTATTATTGCGCTGAATAATTTTCGAACAGAATCCGAAAAAATTCCGGAATTTCATTTACTATTCCATGAGAAATTGCATTTTTTCGACGCTGTTTCAAGTCACCCCGGGTGTTTCAAGTCACCCCGTGTTACGGTATGCAGGAAGTATTGATTTAACAGTTCCCAGCAAGAAACCAAAAGTAGCTGTCAGGTTGAATAATCTTCTCACAAGTATTAATAAGAAGTCAGCTGGAAATCTGAAACAAAAAGTTTTGGCCAACAAGAAACCGTTAAGATGTCAAGTGAGGTATCAAAGAACAGACGAAGATGGTTTAACAAAAATGGTCAGACAAAATGAAGGTGGAGGTGCAAGATTTATAACATTTGAACCTGATGATGATCCGGTCATAGAGCAACTCAGGGATGCAGGCATAAAATATTTCTTCATGAATGAAGGACGAAACTATTTTAATGAACATGTTACTGAAATTGATACAGTCATATTAGACCCTTCTGGATCAAAGATAGATGCTATGTTTACAATAAATGAGTATCTTTTGGAAAAAGGGTTAACAGCTTCAAGGGCTTATTTTGTCCTTGCAAGTTTCCCTAAAAAGGTGGAAGAAAACAACAGTGATTCAGCTAAAAGTGACAGTGACCTGGATGAGGTATTTGCAAACAAAAAGATTTGTCGCAATTGCTTTAAAACATATCGTTACACATGTCTTGGCTGTGATCAAGATGAGGCTTTTAAAGAATCGAAATATACCCCATCTGATGACAACCAAAATAATGCTGAAGAAGAAAGTTTTCCAAAGGCTTTTGAAGAATCAAAATATACCACATCTGATGACAACCAAAATAATGCTGAAGAAGAAAGTTCTCCAAAACCCAATGAACAGCAACTGCGAGAAATTAGATTAAAAGCATTTCAAAAGTTTTCTAACATGCAAGAAATTGAACTTAAAGAACTTTCGAAAAGGTTTCTTGAATCCGAAAAGTATGTGATATTTAATGTCAGAAGAAGGAGACTTTTTGAAGATGTTCTAAAGAAAATGAAATTGTTTTTTTCTGATTCTCCATTATGCAGATTTAAAGTAGAATTTTCAAGCCTTTCTACTGTTGAATCTGCAGTAGATGATGGAGGCCCTGGACGAGAAATGATTTCTCTGTTCTATAATGGTGTATGTGGGAAGTTGACTCATGGCGAGTTGGGAACCAGACACTCATTCATGACTTAGAAAAACTGAGAAATAGAGAGTTTTTTCATTTTGGTCAGTTAGTGGCACTTGCTCTTCTAATGGGTTATGATCCTCCTAATATGTTCTGTAAAGGCCTTAGCGGATATATATTAGGTAAGTGTTTTTTTTCCATTCATATGATGATTTGTTCTGATGTTCATTTGTTAAGAATTTAACATTTTTCAACCTTTAGTTACCTGTGTCATGCTAGCAACATCTGATATAGAATGTAGTTCCTAATGTGTTAGGGTAATACCTGTTATTGCTCAATGAATGTTTTTGGCCGGACTGAAAATTATTTACATGTTGAAAATTACTTACATGTTGACTAACCAAAATGTGATTCATTCTGTACATGATGACCTGTTGTTTAAAAAAACACCTAACAAATTCATTGACAGAATGACATTTGAGATTATGTCCCAATTATCATTACTGCTGTCATGACCTAAAAATATTGATTAAGCCATTTTTCCATTGTTCTTGATTATTTTGTAGGTATGAAAGAGTGTTTATGCTCATACAAAGATGTTTCTGATGTCGATCTGAAACAGAAATTGGAAGACATAAATAACGCAGCATCACAGGAGGAGTTCCAGTCCAACATACATAACTTTTTAGAATGGTATGATGCATATACCATCACTCAGTGTGATTCACACTTTACCAATAGCATTTAATTAAAATTACAAAATGGATTTTTATAAATCAGTTATTCTTTATAGGTTTGATTTTGGGTACAATAAATTCTGTCCCAAATACAACGATAAGGATGATCTCGTGAAAATGGTATCCCATCACTGGATAGTTTCTTCAAATTTGGAAGAAATTAACCAATTCATGGAGGGCCTTTCTTGTGGTGGTGTATTAGAGAACCTGAAAAAGAAACCAAACGAATCAATGCTCCTTTTCGAAAAAGCCAAAGCTTTGTCACCAAACGATATTAAGAAGTTATTTGAATCAGTAAGTCGCTCTTCCAATCCTGCACTTTTTGAACAGGAGGAGGATATTCTTTTCAATCTGAACAACTTTATTGATGAGGTTGCATGTGGTAAATTGATTGAAGTTCCTGTTATAAACCTTCTTGACTTGGAGGACGAAACCGTTAAATGCCCACAAATGGAAACAAAAAGGATAATGTTGGAAGACGTGTTGAAGTTTTTCACAGGGTCACCAAACCTTCCAAAGGAGAAAGTCCTGATTTATTTCAATCATGGGGGTGCTGGAAGGGTTACCGTGAAAACTTGCCAACTGGAAGTGACCTTCCCAGTGCTGGATCGATATAGCTCTGAGAACTTCTCCGAAAATTTTGTTACAGATATTGTTGAATCACCAGGATTTGGTGTTGTGTAAACTTACTGGACAATTTTACCTTACGTTGTTTTTTTGTGTTCAGTTTTGCTATGTTATGTTCCTTTTAAAATCTTCTTTCTCAGAACTACCATGTCTTATAATGCATTTTTAAGAAAGTCAGGTGCTCTGCTTTTTTCCATGTATATTTTAAAGATATAACTGGATTTATAATGCTTTGTAGTTTTGTGTATGGCCATTGTTATTCAGATCATGTGCCTTGAATAAGCTGATATTTCGTCTCTGCAACTGCGATACATACCTATTTTTTCTTTTTACCTACAAAAGTTAGAAACGCACTACTAGTATTATTTGCAATAGTTGTCTTCTGTTTTGCTTATAATGTTCACATTAAAGTAATTACCAAAGATTTCTGACTCAAATTTCCTACGCCATATTTGTACTTAATCCATTGTTCGAAGTCTTTGGTAATAAATGTTTCTTTTTTGCATGAACTAAGTTGACCGTTCTTATGTTATCTATGAGAGAAAGCAACGCTAACCTATTAACTGCGGCTTCTTTCCTGCAATATTTGTTCTGAACTGTCATTTGAACATTGTACAATTGTTTCGGTATATATATTATATATGTATGTGGACTCAAAGCAAATACAAAGACAGTCAACAAATTTCCATTTTGTTTCAAAATATTTACATATATTCATTTATGTCTTCTAACAAAATAAAATAGAGTTCGACAGCTTCTTGAATCGTCTGCGGTTTGTGTGTTTTATCCCTCCCTCTTGTGACCAATACAGTTTCTGCAAACTCGACAAATTCTTCACAATTGTCAAGGACACAAAAACTAAATCTAGGGTCTTGAAATTCTTCAACTTCATCTAAATCTACCTGTTTCCGGTAGGATTGACAACTGTATATTTCAGGTACAAAATAAAGAACATCGGGACGTCCACGAGGCAACAATGAATTTGTACTTGGAGCCAGTATGTGTCGATTCCATCTTTGTAGAAAATCATCCAAGTCCTTTCTTAATAAATGCATGAAACAGTACCGAACACACTCGGCAATAACTGGGTTTGATGCATCTAGTGCATCGGTATTAACCATTTCCTTGAAGAAATCGCGCCACCATGCAACTCTATCCTTTTGAAACTGTGACCAAAGACATTCAATTTTCTGATTCGCGGGAGAGGTTCCTATAACAAAACTTCCAAGTCCGCTATACTCGTCCGACTGTACAGATCTCAAGGCAATTTGAATAGCTTCAATAATACTATTTTCTGTTCCAGCATCTGATCTTATTCTATTAGGAACTCCTTTCAATTGCTTGATTGTACGGAGAAAGTAATAAGCGATGACTTCTGGCATTTTATTAGTTCGGCTTACTTCAAGCCACAAAATTCGTCTTGAGAAGCCATCTATACAGCCATGAATACTAAAACCGTATGGCTTGAGCTTATCAAATCCATCTATGTGCCACAAATGATCTGGCCCTGGAACTGAATATATCCGTCGTTTCAGTCTTCGTTTTTTACGACCCTCTGTACCTGCAGGATCTACCTCTTTCAGAATTTCCATTACAGTAGATCGCTTTGCAGAAATACCCATGCTTTTGACAATGCTCCATATTTTTCTGTAACCTGCAACGTAAAATGACAGTCCTTAACAACACAAATTATTATACATTTTATCACATTTTATCCTGAAGCCACAATAATGACTGAAATAAAACCATTATTAACGACCTCCCTACAAAAATGATATATTTAAGAAATCATAAAGCTTACCAAGGGAACTACCACTACCTTCAAAAACTTCTTTTCTGATTATGTTAGTTATCTCTTCTCTATTTTCTTCATCTCTTTGAAATCTCCTCCTAAGACCAAGCCTGGTTAAAAGCCTTTTTAACGTTGACAAGCTGATAACATGGTTGTGTTGGACAGCTAGAAAGGAGATGATTTCTATGTTTGTATAACCTTGGCCAAAATACAAAGTTACTAACGACTCTAGTGTTATTGGAGATGATGAAGATTGAAGAACGGGCAAGTAATTTAACGCTGTACGTCGTTCCTCATCAATTCCTGCCATGTTTTTAGCGCGCTTTTTTTGCTTTTTGCACCATGTAACATTACACACTAAATAGCATAAATTAAGGACCAGATATAGGTAGTTGACTTTTTTGCGCTAACAAACAAAAAACACAAACATGAAAAAAGTATTTGTGCCACAATGTAAAAAATAACTGTGTAGCACAAAAATATCTGCGTAGAGAAAAGATTTATGCGTAACACAAAAAAGCTATGCGTAACACAAAAAAGCTATGTGTAGCACAAAAAAAATCTATGCGTAAGCCAAAATATTCTATGCGTAGCACAAAAATTCTACGCGTAGCACAATTTTTTGTGCGTGCATGTGAGCCTTCAGGGCCATCGTACATATACAAATCTCAATATAATCGCATATAATGGCTGGAGCAAGCAGAAGGCAGAAGTGCCTTATCATCAAGCCCCGTGTAATAACAACTAGTTTACTTTTTCAATATACTACTACTACTAATATAATAATATACAAAAACATGAAAACAAAATACCTAGCTGGGCAAAAATATTTACAAGTGTGGAATGAAAAGGAAAAAAAATATGAAAATGAAAAATAAACGAAAGATAAGAGAACTGAGAAAAATCAATGTCACTATGAAGCAACTTTATTTTTACAGATCTTTTGAAATGGTTAATAGACCTAAGTGTTCTTTTCTCCATTTTGCAAGATATTGTTCCATAGGGCTGGGCTAGGATGGGCGATGGAAAAGGTTGTTACTTTAAGGCGTTTTTGAGGAATTTTGTAGTTATTCCTTGAATGTCTAGTATTATTATTTTGGACTATGGAAAATTAGTTACGGAAAGTTATTGGGGTAAGCTCGAGCTTACTTTTAAGCATGAAGGTTAATACTTGGTATATGTTTAATTTGTAGATACTTAAGAATCCAAAGTTTACTAAATAAAGGTTCGGCGGAGTGTGTAAATCGATCTACACCGAAAATAATCCTCGAATAATCCTCGAAAATAATCAGGCGTTGCCGTTTTGCTTCTTTTGGCGGCATCACTCTGACAACGCTTAAACTTTTCATTTCATCTTTTTTCTGACCCACGCGGCCAGAAAATGCTCTTTTCTTCTGCCGTACAGGAAGATCATAACTCTTGAACGTAGCTTTACTTTTTGCATCTCTGGTAGGTTCAAGCAAAATGGAATTTTCTTTATTGTTTCATGCTTGTTCAAAAGCAATTTTTATGTTGGTCAATGCAGCCAGGGCATCTTCCTTATTTTCCACGAGAAAAGACAAATTGCGTAGGTCGTTTAACGCTTCTCTGAACGTTGGTCCGATATTACGATTTACGTTCTTCCTCATCGGAAGCTCAAATGAAACACCAAAGTCCTCAGATTGAACTTCTTCAACTTCTTGACCTTCAATGCCGTCGTCAGCTGAAGACTCGTCAGGCGCAGCGGAAACTTCCGTATCCAAAGTCAAAAACGGCGACTTTCTTTACAATGATGAAAGCACGTACCAATTCCACGCTGGAAATTTGGGGGTTTTGCGGAAAAGATTCAAGTAATAATCGCATTATAATAATAACTTGGTTATCACTAAAACCAGAAAATTTATCAAAGTTTTCCAAAACCCACATGTCTTCATTTCTTCTACCTACAAAATATTCATGTCGCCAACAATTTGGATTTTGACCACATGAAATTGTTATTATTAGTTCTCTTTTAAGTTTTTTTTCCAAAATGTTTTCCACGTCTTCTCCACTAAAACTAGCCAGATACCTATCAAAGCGCTTAACTTCTTCTATTTCTTCGAGAATTGTCGTCATATTTTTTTTTTTTTTCACTCATTAAAAAATTTTTTTTCACGCCATGTGCTCGCACGTTACTTCTTAAAGAACGCAACCTCGAACCCAGGGTTTCTTGCCTTTTCGATATACGGGTGGCGGCGTATATCGAAAAGGCAAGAAACCCTGGGTTCGGGGTTGTTAAAGAACGCACATATGAACTTGAGATATGAATTGATTATCGGAAAATTAGAATCAGTGCTGTCATTTTGGTGCATGTTATTTTTCATCAACCCACTCCTTTAACAACATCAAAAGCGTAACTAAATTTTACTTAATTCAAATAGTGATATACTTCGAATCAAAAAAGTAACTGAAACCATTCTTTTTGTTTTTCCTTTTGTGAGTAGTGGTAAATACACTTTATAGCTCACGAAGTATAAGAAAACATATCATGGCCATGTGAACAAGGAAAAAAAGAAATAGAAATAAAAGAACTTTAAGTTAGTAAGTTCAGCCATCAAAAACATTCGCTCACCATGGTCATAACAGCAAGGAAAAAAAGAAATAGAAATAAAAGAAGTTTAAGTTAGTAAGTACAGTCCTAAAAAACTTTCGCCATACATAGATTAGATAGATACAGGGTGGGCCAAAAAAAAAGGAGACCTTCATTGACAATCTGCTGATAGAACGCCGCCGAAACCAATATCTTTCGCTTAGCGAAATCTAATAAAAAGTAATTCACATTCAAAGTTTGATGAAACTTTTTTTGAAGACACACTGTATTCACTTCTTATAATAAAAAGCTTCAAGACAAGAACAGTCATGTAAAAAGAAGCCGCTTGGCTTGATGACTTCAGGACATAACACAACGATACGTATCTAGTCTCAAAAATATAACATTGCCGAATTGCAAAATTATGGTCAAGTCTAACAAAATGACTGGCAAAATCTACATCTTCCATTTGTGCTTTGTACCAATTTTTATGAATATTGCAGAACTTTCAAAATTTGGTCCAAATTTGGCCCAAATTGTCCAATTTTAGCCAAATCCGACAAAATGACTGCCAAATTTGAAATCAGCACCTTTCAAATGTGATATGTTCAAAATTTTGTGAAATTTGAAGAACTTTCAAAATTTGCCAAATAGGCCAAATTTGGCCTAAGTTCTTTTCTTAGGTTGACTACTAACAAGTATTAAAGCAATACTAGGAACTCGTTTAGGAACTTTGAGTTTGAAACTTTTGGAAAAAACAGCCAAGTCTAAGGTTCCTTATAAAGATTCCTAATAAAACATTTACGATGAATGGGTCTATTATATAAAATACAAGAAGCCGCTTGGCTTGAAGACTTCAGGACGTGACACAACGATACATATCTGGTTTCAAAAATACAAACTTGCCGAATTGCCAAATTACGGTCAAATCTAACAAAATGACTGGCAAATTCAAAATAAACATCTTCCATTTGTGCTTTGTACAAATTTTTATGAATATTAAAGAACTTTCGAAATTTGGTACAAATTTGGCCCCAAATTGTCCATTTGTGTCCAAATCAGACAAAAATGACTGCCAAATTTGAAATTTGAAATCAGCACCATTCAAATGTGACCCGTGCAAAAGTCAATTGTGCTCTGTGCAAAATTTCATGAAAATTGAAGAACTTTCGAAATTTTATCCAAATTTGGCCTAAATTGCCAAAATTTGGTCCATATTCGAAATCAGCACCTTTCAATTTTGGCCCGTGTAAAATTTCATGAAAATTGAAGAACTTTGCAAATTTGGTCCAAATTTGCGAATCGGCAACGATGTCATGTAAACGCTGCACAAAAACGTTCATAACTTGGAGTAGTAGTAGGAGGAGGAGGAGGAGGAGAAACCACGGGTATTTTAAAGACTTTACTCCATCACGGGTGTCCTAAAGTCAATTAACATTCTTTGCTTGATAGTATTTGTAATATCTCGTATTTGCTTGATTATATAAACAACAAGATGCCCTTATGGGCAGAAGGATTTCTGCAAAATCAGCTGAAGTATGAAAATGGAAGACTAACAATAACATTCTTGAAACTTGAATGGTTTTGAATGATTGGACAATAAAATACAACACAATACAACATTGACTGCTGCTCAGTGTAGACTGCACACAGCATTTGGGAATTGTAACACACAAAATAAAATGAGTTTTGTTATTGAAATATTGAAGTTAAATATGTTCAAACAGCTGACCAAAGGTGTGCTACCAATGAAAATTTTAATGAATAAATTATTTGAAATTATATGTTGACTCTTTTGAATGTTTGAATGAGAGTGAGAAATGTAAAAAGTACTTTTATAATTACATAAACAATACACAAATTACATATAAAAGAAATGTGTGACATAACAATCAATCTCAAATGACCTATTTTAATCTAACACAATAGAAGAAAAGTTTATAAAAATTCTTTAAGAAATTTGAAAAGGTTGAATGATCTTTACAAGGCATGCCGAAAGTGTAATTGATACTATGTAAAACTTTATTGCATATATACATCTGAATGACATGAAACATTGTTTATTTTGGGTATACAAAATACAATTAAGTTTATATTGATCTTCTCTGATATCACAGTGATTACCTATGAAAATCACATAATATGCTTTAAACATTTGATATGCACTTCCAATCTTCTTTACATACAAACAGAATTCCCAATATTGCAAATACAAAAAGTAATCAAAGATCTTGATCATTAAAAGTATATGCTCTATAAATTTATACCAAAATTTACCAAAATTTTGTATTGTGTTACTATAGTACAGTTTGAATTTATACACAGTTGGAACATTTCAATTTGCCAGGATAATGATCAAGGCTATATTATTACAAAACAAAACGCGATTATAGAAAAAACATATCAACAAACAAATCAACAAACAAATAATATAATATATTAATATCAAGGATATATTGATCCTTTCAGATATATCAACGTATATGCACGTAACTCATAAACTGTAAAAGTTCTGAATTTCTGAATTTGATACTTGGTGTCAATCTTCCTAGCAGACTTCCTAAATTACAAGCACAAAAATGTATGCAGATTTTGGTCCTGCAAAATACATCCACATAGACCAAAACCAACATTATATACTGTTGTAGTTTGTTTTGATTAGCAATATGGAAAGCACTTACAAACATTCTTGATCTGAGTTATCATTCATGACCTGTTTATAAAAATTCTTGAAGAAATTCAAAAAAAGGCTGAATGATTTTTACGACATAACATTGCATCTCTGATTTCATATGCACCCAAGGGCATTGCGAAAATATAGTTGACACTATGGGAAACTTTATTGTATACGTATGTACACCACTGATAAACTTAACTACATCTGAATGACTTAAAACATCCTTTATTTTGAGGGTAAGGAATAATATTAAGTTTCAGTGGCGGATCTAGAGGTATGTCGAAATTTGTGTAGGAGAGTGTTAGCAATCTAACCATAAAAGAAAAGCGTTCAAATAATCCCATTGGTAATATAAATTGAATTCACAAATTATGTTAATGCTCTCCTACACAAATTTCGACATACCTCTACATCCGCCACTGAGTTTATATTGATTTTTTCGGATATTACAGTGATTACGTATGTAAATCATGTTCTTTAAGCATTTCATATGTACCGTCAATCTTCTTAATTACAAATGGAAAATATTTCAAACACAAAAAGTAAACAATAATTTTGATCATTAACAGTTATATATAGATTCTTATATGTTCTAAAGCCCACACATAACATAATTATATATATAACTGAAAGGAAAGTTTTGTATTGTTACATGATGTATCTTTTGAATTTACAGACACTTGTTTAACAGATGTTTTAATTTGCTATTGTGATTAGTCACTCGTAATAAGGGACATTGACAGTCTATATATTAATAGCCGATTCTCTGTCTGTCTGTCTGTCTGATTGTTTGTTTGTAAGTCACGCAAAATGGTAGATTAAGTTGTGAGCGAAATTATTTCTTTTTTTGTGTGCGACGTGAGTGCAAAGCAAATACATTGCAACCCCAATCAAACGTGACTTTTTTTGGCTGATGAACTAATAGGAATAACGTTTTGTTTTTATCATTATTGTTAGTTTTATATTCCACGTTGACTTGGCTTTGAAAACAGTACATCAACTAAATACAAAGAAACTAACTGATTAAATATTTTGGACAAAAAGCAGTAGTGGCAGAACGTGGCAGCATATGTTCGGTTTGCCACTAACTCTTGCCTGACTGTCTAAGACGGGTGAACTTTTTTTTTGAGCAATCAAAATGTTTAAAAACCGATAGGTAAAAAAAGAGTATCATATCAAAACAAAATGTTTTTTTTTGCTTTTCTTTTAATAAATCAATTTCTTCTTTTAATTGTTAAGCGTTCTGATCGAACGTTTTTTTATTCTATTTATTCATTTAGCACGTGCCTTTTTTCTCTCCTCCGTGTGAACTTTTTAAGAAGAGAAACCATTTTCCCCCTGTTTGATAGCACCCATGTTAGAGCGCGTAACTTTTTTAAAACAAAAGCTAATAAAAAGTTGAAATTTTCTCTCTCTACGTTTTGAGTTTATTGTTACACTGATAAAAGATTGGCTTTACCAGAGGTTGTGACTTCGAATCTGCTTCTGGTTGAGCACAAGTTGTACGAGCCGTTTATAAGGAAATTTGACGTTTATTGATAGAGTGATACAGAGCAGGGGGATATGGGCGGCGAGCGACGCCGCCTTGGCGGCTAGTATAACTTAAAAACTGATCAAACAATAAAACAAGTGGTGCAGGGTAGACACAAATTTTCTATGTTGGAGCTGAAGAGGAAACTAAGCTGAGCCAAAGTATGCAGAGCTTAAAAAGCGTAACAGCTCATATACAAAACAAACGAAGATGTTTTGAATTTAGACAGGCTTAAACAATCTCAAAACATTTCTCTCTAAACAAATAGCTACCTTTTTGACTCTTCTGTTTACAAAACGTTGAAAACTTCTTTTTAATTAGAAAAGAATGATCACAGTTCAAGATAATTATAAGTTTCTTCTATGGAAATTCTTTTTTATCTTCAGGTACCCATATCTATCATTTTCAAGAAACTTCAGAAAATTTAAAATGGTTTCTACCCTCACATGCGTGGTAAGCGTAAGTTTCATGTAAGCGCACACACGAAATTTCAAAAAACTGCTAGGTTTGGACAGCAGAAAAAAAAAACAAGATGCCCTTGCAGGCATAAGGATTTCTGCAAAACCAGCTGAAGCATGAAACCCTAGAAATCTATGAAAGCATCAATGATACATACTATAGATCCAAAAAATATTAAAGCTCCTCTTTCCTGTTGAGCATTTTGAACACTTTACACACAAACGTTAACAAGATTTTATACTACTTTTATGGTTATGGAGAGACGATTGCTTAATGAATGAAACTTTAAGTATCAAAATGAAAGTAGTTTTTTCTTGAAAACAAACATATTATATACTGTAGATCAAAGATAGATAAGACAAAAATACTTTTAAAAAGTGTGAATAGGGCTTAACTAAAAACAACATAAGCTATTACATACAAAGAAAAGAAAGGTGCGAATCGTAACCATGGATACGCGATTTATATGACAGTTTTTTAAAAAAAGAATCTATGTATAAGAGCGAAAGAAAAAAAACACAAACTTTTTCGAAAAAAATAGATGAGTTTCTGATGTTAATTACCAGTTAAAGATCTGTTTAAACTAAAAATTTAATAAACTTCACAAAAATAGATTTCGAGTGCTAATGAGTATTATTTTTAATAATTTTTTTTGTCTTAAAAACACCTCCTGAGAACCGGTTTAACCGACAGTGTGCAGAGAGCATCTAATTGCCAACCAAGATGCGTGCGCATATTGGTAGGAAATTGACTTGATCTATTAAGCATTTATGTTGAAACTCACAGCAATTATCGAGCAAAAAACACTAATGTTTATAAACATCACGTCACTTAGAAACTCATCTATATAAGAAACAAATTAAAAAATTTATCGGAAATACTATGTTTTAAACTAACTACGTATCTACCTAAGCTAGCTACGAAGCATTTAAAAATTTTACCTTTTAAAAGTTTAATTATGAGCCACTTCGATGAATTTTTGTATTTCTCAAGTTTGCCTCAAAGCTTTGCTTGGTCAGCTAGGATTATCTAGGATAAGCTAGGATAGACTAGGAAGCTAGGGTAAGATAGGATCAGCTAGGATCAGCTAGAGGCTTGCTGACAAACCTCACACAGACCTCACTTTTACTCCGATGTACCCAGATATAAGCCTACAATTAAGCAAATGGGACGATAAAAAAGCACTAAGAAGAAAGCTTACCAAAAGATAGAAGTTTCAAATACCGATGTTAGAAAAGAAAGTTTTCGATTTCTGTATCCGCAATTACAACCAGTCGCCAGAAGTTTCTCGTGGAAAAAGCTTCGTGCTACGAAAAAATGGCTTTACGCATAAATGTAATGAATCCATGTAGGCGCACGCACGAAATTTCAAAAAACCGCTAGGTTTGGACAGCAGAAAAAAAACAAGATGCCCTTGCAGGCATAAGGATTTCTGCAAAACCAGCTGAAGCATGAAACCCTAGAAATCTATGAAAGCATCAATGATACATACTATAGATCCAAAAAATATTAAAGCTCCTCTTTCCTGTTGAGCATTTTGAACACTTTACACACAAACGTTAACAAGATTTTATACTACTTTTATGGTTGTGGAGAGACGATTGCTTAATGAATGAAACTTTAAGTACCAAAATGAAAATATTTTTTTTCTTGAAAACAAACATATTATATACTGTAGATCAAAAATAGATAAGACAAAAATACTTTTAAAAAGTGTGAATAGGGCTTAACTAAAAACAACATAAGCTATTACATACAAAGAAAGGAAAGGTGCGAATCGTAACCATGGATACGCGATTTATATGACAGTTTTTTAAAAAAAGAATCTATGTATAAGAACGAAAGAAAAAAACACAAACTTTTTCGAAAAAAATATAAGAAACAAATTAAAAAATTTATCGGAAATACTATGTTTTAAACTAACTACGTATCTACCTAAGCTAGCTACGAAGCATTTAAAAATTTTACCTTTAAAAAGTTTAACTATGAGCCACTTTGATGAATTTTTGTATTTCTCAAGTTTGCCTCAAAGCTTTGCTTGGTCAGCTAGGATTATCTAGGATAAGCTAGGATAGACTAGGAAGCTAGGGTAAGATAGGATCAGCTAGAATCAGCTAGGATCAGCTAGAGGCTTGCTGACAAACCTCACACAGACCTCACTTTTACTCCGATGTACCCAGATATAAGCCTACAATTAAGCAAATGGGAAGATAAAAAAGCACTAAGAAGAAAGCTTACCAAAAGATAGAAGTTTCAAATACCGATGTTAGAAAAGAAAGTTTTCGATTTCTGTATCCGCAATTACAACCAGTCGCCAGAAGTTTCTCGTGGAAGAAACTTCGTGCTACGAAAAAATGGCTTTACGCATAGATGTAATGAATCCATGTAGGCGCACGCACGAAATTTCAAAAAACCGCTAGGTTTGGACAGCAGTAAAAAAAAACCCAGAGCCGGTTTTAATGTATTTCTTGCTTTCGCAGAAATCCAAAAAACCCAGAGCCAGTTTTAATGTATTTCTTGCTTTCGCAGAAATCCAAAAAAAAAAAAAGAAAAACAAAGCCGGTTTTAAAGTATTTCTTGCTTTCGCAGAAATCCAAAAACTTTAACTTGGCAATCGTTTCCAAGTTGATGCAAGTTGATGGCGAAGAACAAAAAAAATCTGGGAAATATTCCCCGATATCAAAACCAAAAAAGTGACATGCTGACACGAAAGATTATTATTATGAGAGCAGTTTCAAAAGATCAATCTGCCAGTTTATCCAGATCCTATTTGATTGAGCATTTTCCAAAATAAGGCACATGAGATTTATAAATAAGAAGAAGGATGAAGCGCAGGTTTTGAGGGTCAGGAGATTACCCTGGTGCAGCAACAAAGTTCGAAAACCGACTTGACTAATGTGTCGCATCTCCTTTAATGAAATCTTCTTAACTGTTTCAACAAAAAGGAATTCTAAGAAATTTGAAAGTGTCAATAAATTTGTTTTAAAGATAAAAAAACTTTTATAAGTTCATGGGAAAACAGCAACAAACTGAAGGGAATCTCCACAAGAGGACCAATCATTTGCTTTCCTCGATTGTAAGTTGTTTATTTATATGAGTGGGCTGCTCGTTTCAGACCCATTTCTTGTTGTTCAAATGAGCGATTTCCTCTGCTGACATTGTAAGCTTTAGTTGTATTTATAACATTGCATTATCTTAATATTTGTCAATAAAGGAGTTGTAAGATTATCAAACATTATTAAAATACTTCACTTGAAACATTTCGAGACGTGGCGAGAAGAATTTTTTTTAGTAGCAATAATGTATTTGAAAGATTGCTTCAAAGTATTTCGTCTTTTCCTCGTTCATGTGTTATATTCAACTTATTATGGTGTTTTGTTTTGGAAGTTGAGTGATGTTTTGGATAAATTTGAAAAATTTGATAAAGATACAACACTTGCCTGTATTATCATCTTCGGAATCTTGTTTATTTTGATTCAATTTGGATATCCAATCTTCCTTTTGTGGAAATGCAGGTAACAACACAGTCTTTAACGTGTAAATTTATAATGATCTTTATCGCGGAAAGAGTTAATACCGTATTTGGTTGCATTTCCCCCAAAAATTTTCAGCTCATTTTTGTTTCAAATTCAAATTCATTCTTCAGTTTCTCACCAAGATTCTATAGTATTTATATCATTCTTCATTCTATTTTTTATTTTTAAAAGGAGCAATGCTTCTGTTTCATCATAGCGATAACAGTTTCTGGCGCAAAAACACATGGATGGATATACCGATGTTTATCTTCATCTTGTTTTCATTTTATCCATTTGGCTTGCTTCTTGAATATCAGTATCAGCTGGCAAATCCACTAACAAATGAAATGGCGGTCATGAATCGAACAATCAAAGAGCTGGGAACAAATGGAACAGTCAATTGTAACCATAACCTACATAGACCGTCATGCTTTGTAAGTTTCTTCTGCATCGCTTTTGTAATCCCTGCCCTAATTTGTAATCCCTTTGATCTTGTTTCAAATTTCCGAAGCTACTGTGATTAAAATTAAAACTTTTTTGGTGCTGCCAAGCTATTCCCATATTTCGGGGTTGCTACTATGAATTTAGTCATTAATCATCATTCGTGAAACTGTAGAGACATACTCTTAGCGTGAGACGTGTCAATGAGGCGTACAAAAATTTTAAACTAATATTATCTATGGTATCAATAATAATAATATCGCGAAGATCTGTAAGAAATGCAACATCGCATTAATGAGAAAACGAGTTAGCTACAAAAGATGAAATCAAAGATGGAATAGATGAACTGAAGACTCAATTGGTATGGACGAGCGAATTGCTCATCAAAACAAACTGTCAAATTGTCTCTCTGAACGAGCGTTCAACTTACACGAGAGTGCTCGATTGCAGTCTTGGCTTTTAAACTTTAATGTAAGAGTCTGGGATTTCAAATCTAGAAGATCGAGTTAGCTAGCTTGTATCATTTTAAAAAAAGTTTTGATTCACATTAACAATATTTGAGAAGGTCTTGCCTCTGAATTACTATGGTTACGAAAGATGACGGAGAAACCAGTGAACGGTGTGTTTAAAAGATTATAGAGGTTTGTAAAAAACTTATTGTTGACATATCTCGTAATGATATAGACAGAGCACGTTGAATTGTTAAAGAGAATAATCCAGACTTTGGCAGGTCTGGATGTAAATTCAGCCAACTTATTTTACAGACACGCAGTCAAGTTGGTTAAAAAATGCGTCGACGGAACTGTATGTTCAAATTTTAAAGAGTATTTTAATTTTAATATACATACGAAAGAAACAAGGAATCAAAATTGCTTCCTACAGGTTCCTAGGGTGAAACTTGAGTTCGCTAAGTCGGGTTTCTTCTTCCAGGGAGTTAGACTTTTTAACTCCTTACCAGTGGAAATACGGCAGAGTGGACCTGATTTTAATAGGAAATTGAATTTATATGAAATTGAATAGATGTTTTTTTTAACCATTAAATAGTGCGGACTCTTTGCTTGACCTTTGCTTGTACGCAGCTTTCCTTTTGTGCTCTCTGCTTATCCAGTCCACTTGTTTTTATCTTTATTTAATTTATTGTATATATTTACTAATTTTTAGAATGTATATTTTAAATTGTGTGATTATTTATACACAGGACGTATGTTAATAGCAGTCTTTATGACTGAAATACTTTATCCTGTATAAACATTCAGAATAAATAAATAAATAAATAAATAAACCTCCTTAACACCAACAAAACAAGTTTTAGTAAAACGTGTTTTAAATCGAACTCACATCAACCTTGACAATGCTTACATGTGTTACACCAGTAAATGTCTCAATCAACAGTAAATGTCGCAACATCGCCAGTAAATCTCGCAAATCAACAATAAATGTCGCAAACTCAACAGTAAATGTTGCAAACCATTATTTGTGTATGAAGAAAAAATTTTCAATAACCTCCTTCCTATTTTCATTATTTCTCTGAGTTAGGGATTGTTCACAAATGACGTCAACCATTTTTTCAAGATTTTTGACCCCCCCTCCCCCCTCTGTCAACCTGCGTCAACTTTGCGTTGCCCCCTCCCCCTCAGTTGACGTCGTTTGAGAAGACCCCCCCCCCCCCAAAAAAAAAAACAAAACAACCTTCATCCACCCCACTTGTCCTTTTGTATGTTAGTTTCTTACGCATTTTTAATAAGACGTGAAAATATTTGAAATGATCTTCGTGTAATTTTTCTCTGATCAAACTCCATCTGTGCTTATTGTTTTACGTTCGTGCATCACGGACCACATCAAGATCACATTCAGTGTTAACATTTTCATAAGAAACTTTTACTTAATTAGAAAAATCAAGGTTCTGCAAAATTGTGTGGGTTGACGTCAACTAGTATCACATCCCCTCCCCCCCTCCCCCGTCAACCAGCGTCAACTTTAGTATAACCCACCCTCCCCCCCTAACAGTTGACGTCATTTGTGAACAGTCCCTTATGTGGCTAGTGATATTTGTTGTTGAAAATTGAGACATTTGTTTTCGAACGTTTGTTATAACGAATAGCGACATTTATCATTGATAAGTTGATGTGGTAAAGTGATTTCCATCTTCGCGACATTTACTGTTGATCATCAATTTTGGTGCGACATTTTGCTGTTGCGACATTTACTGTTGATTGCAACATTTACTGGTGTAACAACATGTCACTCATTGAAGATCTAAATTCTTTAAATGTCAATGCTTCAAAAGAAAATGATCAATCAACGATGATGCAATTGTTTCAGGGAAATATTAGTGGCATTTATAATTTTTAGCTATACCCATTGTAACTTCTTAGTCACTTTTTAACTCTACCTTTTTTAACTCTACCTTTTTTAACTCTACCTTTTTTAACTCTACTTTTTTTAACTCTACCTTTTTTAACTCTACCTTTTTTAACTCTACCTATTGTAACTTTTTAGTTACAATTAGTAAGGACAAAATTTTTATCTGAGTATCAGGTTGACTTTTTTGTTAATATGGTTCATTTTGCTGTTAATTATACCATTGTGATTATTAAGCGAAATGATACATTTTTCTTGTGGTTATCAATGTGCACACAATAAGTGATAAAATGGCAACTTTGGGGGAATAGTGGCATATTTTCGAACCTTGGTTACAATAATCAAATATTAAAAACAACTACACAATATTACAAAGGAAATTATTATCATAATGTTTACACTAGACAATTTGTTTTTGATTTAAAAAGAAGTAAGTGGCTAAAAATTGGCGAAATCAGGAATTTTTTTATAGTGGTGAAAAGAACCAGTGCATATCACAAAACAATATATCTGATTGTTATTTTACTTCATTCTAGGATTTAGAGATTCCTGATGATTCATTTGCTGTATTGCAGGCAGGTTTGCCGTTGCTCGTAATCACATATGTCCTTTACCCATTTCCTGATCGTGATTACAAAACTGGACAAGATTTTGCTGTGGCTATTGAATTATTAAACGCATTCGACATCTGGGACTTAATTGAGGACATTGGTTGTATACAAGCATCACAAAATCAAAATATACTTCGCTTATTTTATGTCGCGCTTGCTTTATCAACGATATTGTTGGCCTTTCCAGCTGGTTTAGAAGATGATGACCAAGATGATCCTATATGTGTTCGATTGATTTCATCAGCCTCAACATGGATTTTCACTGATTTGATTTTCTTCGTCATACGTATATGGGTTATGAATCATTTGGGCAGTGTTCAAATTGGCTTCCATTTTCTGGTGAAAAACCTTTTAGCTTTTTTCATACGGCCATGGTTAGTTGTGAAAGCTGTAAGAGGAAGATATTTTTACAATCCTATTTGATTTAACTGTCTTTGATTAGAGATTGGCATGTATAGGTGAAATTAATGAGTTTTTCCAAAGTTATTTTTTCGATTTTCTCTTCTTTTTCTTTTCCATTTCCTATGAAAAATACCTCACGAGAAAGACAAAAAGATAAGGATTCCATTGGTATAAGATTTATAAGAACAAGAAGCCGCTTGGCTTGAAGACTTCTGGACGTATCACAACGATACACATCTGGTTTCAAAAATACAAAGTTGCCGAATTGCTGAATTACGGTCAAATCTAAAGGCTGAAATACACTATCATTTTTCAATGATCATTTTTCAATGATACATTCCAATGACATTGAAAATTAAAAATTTTAGCGCGAATACACTATCATTGAAAATTACAAACATTGACCCTGAGGAAGAAACCGCAGCTGCTGTCGTTGTTTATATTTTATCAAAAAAGAGAGTTGAACGCAGAAAACCAAAAAAAGAAGTGCATGGGTAAAGGCATGGCTAAATAGACGAAATGAACTTGGCATCTATAATACCCTCATGCATGAATTACGTGTGGGGGAAATCGCAGACTATACGAGTTTTTTAAGAATGCCACCGAATATTTTCGATGAGCTACTTCATCTCATAGACGGTGATATTACGAAAAAAATACGAGACCCAATCTCTGCTCAAGTTAAAGCACATTGTCCCAGTTCATCCTTGAATTTTGCGAAGCTATTTACATGCGAGTAAAACTTGGTTGACTCCTCCAAATTTCAATAAATTTTTCAGTTGCTTTTTGCGTCCTCATTTTCGCGTGTAAAAGTCTTCAATATATTATTTTTGTTTATGTAAGTGTCTAAAATCACATCGCGTGCAACGAACACGTGCGCGAAAACAATAGATTCGATTCGAAACAATAGAAAAAAAATGACATTGAAAAATTAAAAGTTGAACATGTTCAACTTATCATTTTTCAATGTCATTGAAAATGAGAGTGTAAAAAATGACATTTTTTTCTGAATACACTGTCATTTTTCAATGATAATTGAAAAATGATCATTGAAAAATGATAGTGTATTTCAGCCTTAACAAAATGACTGGCAAATTCAAAATCAACATCTTCCATTTGTGTTTTGTACAAATTTTTATGAGTATTAAAAAACTTTCAAAATTTGGTACAAATTTGGCCTGAATTGTCCATTTTTGGTCAAATCAGACAAAATGACTGTCAAATTTGAAATCACTACGATTCAATTGTGCTCTTTGCAAAAGTTCGTGAAAATTGAAGAACTTTTGAAATTTCGCCTAAATTGTCCAATTTTAGTCAAATCTGACCAAAATCATTGTCAAATTCGAAATCAATATCTTTCAAATGTGATGTGAACTTTCGAAATTTGGTCCAAATTTGGCCTAAATTGCCCAATTTTAGTCAAACCTGGCAAAATCATTGTCAAGTTCGAAATTGGTACCTTTCAATTGTGATCTGTGCAAAATTTCATAAAAATTGAAGAATTTTCTAAACTTGGTCCAAATTTGGCCTAAATTTCCCAATTTTAGTTAAACCTGGCAAAATCATTGTCAAATTCGAAATCAGCACCTTTCAGCACCTTTCAATTGTGCTAAATTTCATGAAAATTGGCCTACTGGAAGTCCGAATTTGACCAAATTTGCGAATTCGGCAACGATGTCATGTAAACGCTGCACAAAAACGTTCATAACTTGGAGTAGTAGGAGGAGGAGGAGGAGGAGGAGAAACCGCGGGTATTTTAAAGGCTTTACTCCACCACGGGTGTCCTAAAGTCAATAAAACATTATTTTTAAGTTTGTTGCATCTCTTATCTGCTCAGCATCTGATGTCTTCGCTAAATGGTGGTTCTTGCTTCCATCTGATCTTCCATCTGATGACGTATTCAATTGTACATACACATGAAACTAAAATTCAATTTACGAGAAAAAATATTCTTTAAAACCTTTGAATGAAAACCTTCTTAGAACTTTCTTATCACTAAAACCTAACAAATTGTAAACATTCTGATTTACTTTTAGTAAAGTAACTAGTATTTACTTTTTATCAACTTTTGTTGGAAGACTATGTATACCCACATTATATTTTCGAAATTAGTATGACTTGATGACTAGATTGGCAGGTTATATTTTAGAGGATAACTTACCATTTAATTTCATTAAAACTAAGTCAAAACATTTACCACAGTTACGAGATTTTTTAGTCGTATGCTCTTCATGTACTTTTTGTATGTAGTTCTGATACAGTGCATTAGTTTTACTGAAGATTGCTTTCGTTTGGTTCAATTATAATGAATTCCGTGGACCTAAATCCTTGTTTAGCAGTGCTGTTCGATGGTATTATTGAAACAAATAAGCAAATAATGTACTTAACATATCCACGTCTTGTCTTTATCAAAAGACAGTGAGATCTTGTCATATCTCTTGTCAGCGACAGTGAGATCTTGTCTCTATCTCTTGACAACGACAAGACGTGGAAATGTTAAGTACATTATCTTAAAACAGTTTTCATTTAGTTTATATATACTAACAAAAAAGAAGCTAAACCAATAATGTATAAGTGTACTTATTGCAGTCACTTCACTAGTTTTTCATACATAATATATATCTGTGTACGTGTGTATGTGCGCTTTTGTTCTGTTATCAGTAATATTTAAAACGACGAATTTTTCATAGAAATGGAGGTATGCAAGTGCCATGGACGCGTCCTAAATTGGTAAATTTTGCAATGTGTCATCTCAGGTCATACAAGAAAAAATCATTGCCGAATCTATACATACTTTGTGGGAAACTTCACTTTACATCACTACCAAAACATTGATCCTATTCAAACAAATTATCTGTCAGATAGCTTTTATCTAAAACCTCTACGCAATTACCTATAAGATAAAATATTAAGTGGCCTAAAGCTTTAAAGAGAGGTGCATCCGAACCTTTTTTCACTGAAAGTTTAATATACCGTTGGGCAATCCTTTTGAAAACCACGAAAATCTATAGAAGTCTTTTCGAAGATTTTTGTGTTTTCCGAAATGATATGTGATGAAACTTTAGTAGTATCTGTAACACCCTTACGAAAGGCAGGGCGGCAACAATATTGATGATTCAAAATCTTCTTTCCTCTCACCTATAAACTAAATCTCAAATACTGGAACATTATTTGGCGAATTGAACAGTTGTTGTTATCTTGTCTCATTTCGTACCCACTGTTGCTTAACTTTTTAAGAAAATTTAACAGTGTTGCTTATAAACTTGTTACTTATATAAAAACATGTATGATGAAACTTCAGAAAAGCTGGTTTCCAAAATAGTGATAGTGGTATGTTATGGAGGGAATAGGGCGGTCGTAAGGGTAAGTATTGAAGAGCACTGATGAAAAAACTCAAATGAAAGGCGTTATGATGAGACTTACAGCATCTACTATCAAGAGTGAATAATTGGCAGTAGGGACTGTAACAGTAAATTTCATCCTTGACTGCTCACTTTAAAACACCACATTAACGTGTAGAACTAGTATCTGTAAAACCTTTACGGAAGACATTGCGGTAACAAGGTCGGCGACGTGAAAAACATATGTCCAACAAAATCATCATACCACGACGAAAAAAATCCTAATTAAAAGGGCTGTAGTATAATTTTTTTTTTTCAATGTCAATGTCATATTCCTGATCAGTATAAAAATCTGTTTTGGTTACTGCATAAGTTTTGTCCGATAAGGTAAATCTCAAACACTGGAAAAAACAGCACATTCTGTGATCAAGTTGTTTATAAGTAATGAATACTTCCAGTTACAATCCAAAACAATCTTTTAATAATATGAAAAATTGATATTAAAATCAGGAGAAAAATCTCTTCATAAAACTTCCGATTTTGAAAGTTGTGACATAATTTCTTTATCTCTTCTCCGAGAGGCTATGCATAAAATTTCTTGGTGATTCTTTTCTAAGAGCCAATTAAACTATCTATAGCCTTATAATTCTTCATGCATTTATGCACATCAAATGATTCATTTAGCTGTTGACAATTTTCCACAATGTATCTGACATACTTGAGTACGATATCAGCTCGTCTAGTATTATCATCGCCTGTCCGGTGAGTCATCGACAGATTCAGTTTATCTGTTGAATAAACAAACATTTCCATTATATCTGGACTCTGAACCCATAAACCAGCGATCAAATGAATAGATTCAATACGAAATTCGTCGTGATTGATCGATCCAGGAAACCTAGAACAGACAAATTTAAGAATCTTTCAAATCAGCATACTTCTAGAAGTTTACAGAGATAAACACGGACTAACCTCAGTCAACAGATAATTAAGCTTTCAGGAAACAATTTTGCGATCATTTCATTGATCTACAACAATAGCAAATCAAAAATGAAATATTTACCTTCTCATATTAGACAAGCAACCTTGGTGTGTTATTCCAAATTTCTTCTTAGGAATCTCCAGCAATGCTTTCGTCTCTTTCATTAAAAAAAAATCAAAAAGATGAAAATTTTTACTAAATTTCGTAACAAAATCTTTTCTTATTGCCCTTGCAAGTTCCCAAAATGCACGCTCTTTCGAAAGATCGACAGACAACAGGTACTGCGTCACGCATAAGTTGCAGCAATTGGCAGGTACATCTGACGGTGTCCTTCCTCTCAGGTTTATGGGAATATTTATTCCGATATGAAGGTTGTCATCGCAATCTTCCGTAAATTCAAACATATAACCTGCCAAACCGAAAAACATGGCAGCCATTAGAGCGGATCCCACAGTGACATCATGGGAACGACACATTTCCATAAACACGTCAAACACAACCTCTGTGCTGGTGTAACATAGAAATTCACTCACGGGTGGATCTTCAAAGGGAACCATTTTATTGAATCGGTTACATTTATCTTCAAATTCGCGTATGTACTGCAAACGGACAGTTTCTTTGTCTTCGAGTGATGGCATAGCTGATTGGATCATCTCATCAACGGACGGTGGTGGAGAAATAGGAACAATTTTGAGTGGAACTCCTCTTCGTAACTGCTGATAATTCAGAAGGATATCATTAACAATTGTCATACCATTTGTTCCGTCTGCACAGTAATGACCATACACTGGAATCAGATAAGCTTTCGTGTTCGAAGCAGGTATAAAAAATACTTTTAGTGGACATTTGTTTTCATGATCTTCGTGTAACAATGTGTGACAGTACTTTAAACAAATACTTTTCCAAGGAGTATTGGATGGTAAAACTTCGAAATAATCCTTTATCTCTTCTAGTGGATAAAATGAGAGGATTCCATCGATGGTTTTACGAACACCAGCATTAAGATTCGGTTGACACTTGATAAATACATAGACAGCCTGTTGCAGTAGATTTTCCTTTATTGGTTCTTTCAACGTCAACAAAGTAGGCACAATAATATTACATATAGTTGGCGGAACTAGAGCTTTCTCAAAGTTCCCTAATGCTCTACATTGTGTCATATTGTGAAATAATTATATTTGATAACAGTTCTAAAAAAACAACAATGTAAACTGATGACGTCAGGGAAGGGATTTTCTAGTGAACATAGAATTGTCAGAATAATACAAAACGTCTTAGTTCAGGAATTTTGTAATAGCCATTTTGAATTTAATCAACTAACTACAATTTGTTCTTTGTTGAAGCATAATTTCTCACACTATTAACCTCGCTTGTAAACCCTGCTTTATGCATTAATAACTGGTTACGCATTTATGAAACTTCTAAAAAATGGATCTTAGAATCCTTGTGATAAAATGATTGCCATGTTACTCTAGATTACTGTATGGAGAATGAAAATTCAAAAGGATGGATTTTGCCAAAATAAAGTAAAAACAAAATTATTAAAATTTTAAAATTGTAAAAAGCTTTTCAGCTTACGCCATCATCAGTTACATTAAAATGAGAAAATTTTACAGATTTTTATTTACAAGTCAAAGAATAAGATAATTAAAGTTGATTTTTATGAAAGAAAATGATAAAATGGGTTAATTACATTGGGAGAAAGGAATAAAAGGTATAAGATTTTTTTATTTTGCAAGCTACAGTGTGTTTCAAAATGTCTTATCCGCCAACTTTCAAGGCGTATATCTCATTACATGTCTTATAAAATATTGGGAATTTTATATCACAAGAAAGAGCTTTTCATGCTCTATCCGTTAATATAAAATGTGTGCCAAAATATTTGTTCTTCGAAAAGATATTGAAGAAAACCTCAACGATTTGGTTCATTGAATTCTTAAAAGTCAATTAACTGACATGCTAATGACTTTTTAATGGTGTAAGTTTCTTTTGTTGTGCTGATGAAACCTTTAGAAAGTTTTAAGTATAGATTTGCGTATTACTTTCCCACAACAATTAATCGGACAAGTTGCAAATTAAAAATGTTTTTCTGTTAAAAGTATTGACACACGGGACATCAAAATAAAGTCATGCCGCATCTCTCAATACAGCAGCGAACGTTTTTAGTAGACACTTTTCAGAGGACACAAAATTATGATCAAGTTCTTCAAGAGTATCAAAGAAGATTTCCTGGGTCACCAGTGCCTCATAAAAAAACCATTTCCTGGAACGTTAAAAAGTTTTTGAGAACTGGGACTGTACGTAATTTACATAAAGAACGTTGTGGTAGAAGAAGAACTGGTAGGTCGGCAGGAAACATAAACGTGGTAAGAAATGTTCTTGCTAATAATCCAAATGCAACCACGCGGAACAATCCATCAGGATTACCATTTGCTACGTTTAACAGAATTACGCGACTTGATTTGCAATACCATCCTTTTAAAATTTTTGTACGGCATGAACTCAAACCTGGCGATTTTAGACGCCGTGTTCAGTTTTCACAGTGGTTTCAAAATGCAAACAGAAATCTTAGATTTATTTACAACCTTGTAATCGGGGACGAATGCTCATTTGGATTAAATGGTTCCGTTTCGACACAAAATGTAAGAATGTATGCACCGAAGGGTCAGCCGCCCCCCCCCCCCTTTAATTATGATAAAAGAAATGACCGGAGCAAAGTAAATGTATGGGCAGCACTGTGTGGAAATGGCTCAGTAATAGGGCCATACGTTTTTAATGGAAATGTTAACGGACGGACTTATTTAGAAATGATAAATAACTTCGCAATTCCGGAATTAAGTCAAATTTATAATGTAAATGTTGCAAATGGAAACCATGAAGTTTGGTGGGCGCAGGATGGAGCCACTCCCCATAGAACAAGGCAAGTCAGAGGAAGGCTTATACAGGTCTTCCGTAATCATGTTATTGGTCTTGGTCATGGTGTGGAGTGGCCTGCTCGCTCTCCTGATCTAACCCCATGTGACTTTTTTCTTTGGGGGTATATAAAACAGAAGGTTTTCACGTCACCTCCTCAAAATTTGCATGCCTTAACAAGAAAAATCACAGACGCTTTCAACGAACTGAAGCGAAATCCAGGTATGGTTAGAAATGCATTCCGTGAAATGCAGAGAAGATCACAACAATGCCTGGCAAACCAAGGACATCATGTTGAAGGGCATTGATTCTCTTTTTCTTTATCCTTGTGTTGTTTTTTTAAGTTGTTGCTTTTTTATCTAGCGTTTACATAGACCCTTAGATATTTTTTTTTATTGTGTGATGATTTTTAACTTTTTTATTGTGTTTACAAATGGCCTTCATTGTAAATTGAATTAATTGACTTTTAAAAATTCAATGAACCAAACCGTTGAGTTTTTCTTCAATATCTTTTCGAAGAACAAATATTTTGGCACACATTTTATATTAACGGATAGAGCATGAAAAGCTCTTTCTTGTGATATAAAATTCCCAATATTTTATAAGACATGTAATGAGATATACGCCTTGAAAGTTGGCGGATAAGACATTTTGAAACACACTGTATTATCAAGTCACGCCATTACGAAATAAATGTAGTTGCTGGATCTCTTGTTGATTGTTTAATGTTGCTCCCATCGTAAAAATAAAGGAAGCTTCGAGATTCCTACGTTCCCAGTAGTTGGTCGGAGCGTTCGTGATTACTTTCCAGTTGAAAAAGTGATCAGGGTGTGCCAATAGGTGTTTTGCTGGTTCCGAGTTTTTCTTTGGGTTTTCATGTTCCGTCCATCTTGTCTTAACGTTCCGGTTCGTTTCTCCTACATAGAACTCACCACATGAACACGTTCCTTCGTATATTTTGCAGGAAACATAAGGATTGGTATCTTTTAGTTTGAAGAGGCTTTTTATTTTGCGTGTTTTCCATTTGATGTAAAGAGTGAAATGGTTGTTCGTAAATTGATTGAATTTGCTTATAAAACGCTTGGAGAGAGATTCATTCTTTTTTTTCACAATAAGGGATTTCAATGTAAACGGTCGGATTCTTTTCTTCGAAAAAGTTGGGTGGTATAATGAAATCGACTTCTTCTTCTCTGTTTCTTCAAACGTTTTTCTTCAAAATTTTGGAAAACACTAGCGGTAAAACGATCTGGGAAACCCGCATCCTGGAACTTTTTGAAGATTACTTTCTTTTCTTTTCGAAAATCGGAAGACATAGTTTTAGCCCTTGACAAGTCACCGTTGATAGCGTTCCTCTTGTACTTTTTTGGGATCTGCGATGACCAATGAACAGGTACTTTGGTTTCTTTTCGGTGAACTTTGGTTTTAAAGGTGTTGTTTTGTTTTAAGATTTTGGTGTCCAAGAATTTTTTCTGATCTATTTCACAGATGAAACGAAGATTTGGATGGTAGGTGTTCAGGATATCAAAGAGGGTGTCAGATCGGTCTTTAAAACGTCAAGTAAGGATGTCATCTACAAATCGTCGATAGAATTTTGGCTTTTGTGGTTCGACGTTTTCTTTCTCTAATTTGGTCATACAGATGTTTGAAAGAGTAACAGATAGAGAGCCTCCCATCGTACAGCCATCGGTCTGCTTATAGTATCTCGTATTGAATATAAAGGTGCTTTCACTGGTGCATTTCTGAAGGAGTCTCTTGAATATCAATCTTGAGGACATAGGCTTCAATTTGTTCTTGACATAGATCTCATCAAGGATATAATTGATTGTTTCTTTGACCGGGATGTTAGTGAACAATGACTCCACATCATATGATACGTACTCTTCATTATCGTTGAGATCTTCTTGTTCCAAAAACATTTTTGGGAAGTCCTGGGTGTTACGAATGATGTATTGGTTATTGCTACAAAGTGGTTCAAGATACTTCGAAATAACTTGTGCATCTTTGTAGGTTAACATTTCTGTCTGAGATATTATTGGACGGAACTTCAACTCATCAATGTTAATTTCACTTAATTGGTCAATTTATGCGTTTTCGCGGTTCCATATAGACGTGCTGGTTGATTTGCAGTCGGCCACATAGCTTTATAATCTTTATGATCTCGGAAGTTTCGCCACAGGAATTTTTGAAATAGTTCAAGTTCGTGTAGTGTATCATCCAACGCTGGGGCGTAAACACCTTTTTCGATTCCGTCATCAATCATTTGTTGCATCTTCATGTCGTAGTCTTCTCTCTTCAATATCAATACACAAGAATCTTTGTCACCTGGTACTACTGCCAAGTTTTCATCTCGTATCAGCCTTTTTAGATTATGATAAGTATAATCTTTCGTAGTGTGTATATTGTTCGTAAATAAGTCTGTGTAAGCTCTCAAGAATTCATGCCAAAATATTTGCCAAAATACAAAGTACAATACAAGAATGGTATCAGTAGCTTTCTACAACGCCATATTAACGTGCAGAACTAGTATCTGTAACACCCTTACAGAAGGCAGGGCGGCAACAAGATCAGTGATTAAAAATCTTTTTTTCTTTCGCACTTATAAATAACTACATCATTTGGCGAATTGAACTGCCTCATTCCTTTCCCACTGTTGCTTAGAAACTTTTTGTTTATATAAAAAAACGTGTGTGATGGAACTTTAGAAAAGCTGGCTTCCAAAGTACTGATAATGATATATCATGGAGAGAATAGGGCGGTATTAAGGATAAACATTGAAGGGCACTGATGAAAAAACTCATATGAAAGGCGTTATGATGAGACGTGGCATCTAAAATCAAAAGTGAACTATCAGCAGTAGAGAATGTAACAGTAAATTTCATCCTTGACTGCTCACTTTAAAACGCCGCATTAACGTGTAGAACTAGTATCTGTATTACCTTTACGGAAGGCAGGGCGGCAACAAGATCGGTGATTAAAAATCTTTTTTCCTTTCTCACCTATAAACTAAATTTCAAACACTGGAAAAAAATACCAAGTTGATCAAGTTGTTTGTGCGTAATGAATATCTCCAATTACCATCCAAAACAGAAAATAGAAAATATGGCAAATTATTATTAAAAATCAGGAGGAAAATCTTTTGTTAAAACTTTCAGTTATGAAAGTTATGATCTTATTTCTCTATCTCTTCTCTGAGAGCCGATGCAAAAAATGTCTTGATGATTCCCTTCTAAGAGCCAATTAAACTATCTAAAGCCTTATAATTCTTAATACATTTCTGGACATCAAATGATTCATTTAGCTGTTGACAATTCTCCACAATGTATCTGACATACTTGAGTACGATGTCAGCTCGTCTAGTATTTTCATCGCCTGCCCAGTGAGTCATCGACAGATTCAATTTATCTGTTGAATAAATAAACATCTCCATTGTATCTGGAACATTAACCCATATACCAGTGACCAAATGAATAGATTCAATCCGAACTTTATCGTAATTAACCGATCCAGGAAACCTACAACCGATACATTAAAGAATCTTTCAAAGCAGCTTAAACAAGAGAGAGTACAGGTCCTGACATCAGTCATCACACAAGTAAACTTTCAAGCAACGGCACAACAATTTTGTGGTCATTGAATTGATCTACAGCAATAGCAAATTAAAATAAAATTCTGACCTCCTCATGTTAGACAGGCAAGCTTGGCGTGTAAATCCAAATTTCTTCTTGGGAATCTCAAGCAATTCGTTTGTCTCTTTCATTAAGGAGAAATCAAACAGATGATAGTTTTTACTGAACACTGCAACAAAATCTTTCTGTATTGCCATTGCCAGTTCCCAAAACGCACGTGATTTTGTAAGATCGGCAGAGAAAAGGTACTGGATCACGCATAAGTTGCAGCATTTGTCAGGTACATCTGATGGTGTCCTTTCTCGCAGGTTTATAGGAGTGTTTATTCCAATATACAGGTTATCATCGCAATCTTCCATGAATTCAAACATATAACCTGCCAAACCGAAAAACATGGCAGCCATTAGAGCGGATCCCACAGTGACGTCATGTGTACGACAAGTTTCAATAAACACGTCATACACAACCTCTGTGCTGGTGTAATACAGAACTTCAATTCCTGGTGCATCTTCAAAGGGAATCATTTTATTAAATCGATTGCATTTATCTTCAAATTCCCATATATACTGCGAACGGACAGTTTCCTTGTCTTCAAGTGATAGCATGGCTGATTGGATCATTTCCTCAACGGACGGTGGTGGAGATATAGGAACAATTTTGAGTGGAACTCCTCTTCGTAACTGCTGATAATTCAGAAGGATATCATTTATGATTGTCATACCATTTAATCCATCTGCACAGTAATGACCATACACTGGAATCAGATAAGCTTTCGTGTTCGAGACAGGTATAAAAAGTACTTTTATTGGACAATTGTTTTCATGATCTTCATGTAACAATGTGTTAGTGTATTTCAAGCATATACTTTTCCAAGGAGTACTGGACGGTAAAACTTCGAAATAATCCTTTATCTCTTCTAGTGGATAAAATGAGAGGATTCCATCGATGGTTTTACGAACACCAGCATTAAGATTCGGTTGACACTTGATAAATACATAGACAGCCTGTTGCAGTAGATTTTCCTTTATTGGTTCTTTCAACGTCAACAAAGTAGGCACAATAATATTACATATAGTTGGCGGAACTAGAGCTTTCTCAAAGTTCCCTAATGCTCTACATTGTGTCATATTGTGAAATAATTATATTTGATAACCAGTTCTAAAAAAACAACAATGTAAACTGATGACGTCAGGGAAGAGAATTTCTAGTGAACATAGAATTGTCAGAATAATACAAAACGTCTTAGTTCAGGAATTTTGTAATAGCCATTTTGAATTTAATCAACTAACTACAATTTGTTCTTTGTTGAAGCATAATTTCTCACACTATTAACCTCGCTTATAAATCCTGCTTTACACTTTAACGATGGGTTGCGCATTTATGAAACTTCTAAAAAAATGATCTTAGAATCCTTGTGGTAAAATGATTGCCATAATTACTCTAGCATAGTGTATGAAGAATAAAAATTCAAAGGGATATCTCCAATTTTGTACTTCATAACAGGATGAATTGTGCCAAAATTTTTAAATGCAAAGACGGTATCGTAGCTAAAGAAAGTTTCTAATCCACTTTCCTTTTAGTTTAGCTTCAACCCAACTAGCAAATCGTATATTCTGGAGAAAAAAGAAAAAGCATGTACGCGACCACGTGTACGTGGAAGTACTTACACATACTCATGTCACGCATAGATACACACGCCATGTACTCATGTCACGCTTAGAAACGCACGCCACGTGTCGAATCTTGTTGAGGAAAAAATACCTGCTTGTGATTGATGGAATCGCAATCTAGCACAGCCGATGTTGTCATTTAAAAGAAGTTTACGTTTCAAACATGCTTCACTTTACATCACGCTATTTGATCATAACAAAACATTAGTGCGAGGTAGAACTCCTATGTAAATATAGTGGTAGGTCGTGCAAATGCATTTGTTGTTGACATAAAAAACGCGATACAAATAATAAGACATTATTTGACCATAAACAATGATACACGAGCTTTAAACAACAACGCTAATGTTTTAAACATGATAGAGAAATATTTATCAAATAAATACGTGTCCCTTCCACCATGTTTTTGTTGTCTGTCATCTATATTTGAAAATGCCGAACATAACTTATCTGCATTGTTTAAAAGATGTTAATCCTTCCGTGAGGCTGGTTTCCATACAGCAACATTTTGCGGTATAGCTCAAAAATCTCCAGAGATTTTTGCGCACGAGCGGAACTCATTTCCATTTGCAGCATAGAGCGCGCGTAAAATATGAAAAAATCAAAACAAATATGGCGAATATTTATAAAGCTTGGTTTCCACTATGAGTTAACTTGAGTTAACTTGTGTGGTTTATCTTTCTAAACCATGAGTTAAGTTTTTGTTTACATAAGCTTAATTAAGTATGCATAGTTCCCACTACGAACACAAGAGCTATTTTAATCTGTTCGATTTAACGCAAGATATTCAATGACAACAGTAGCTCTGATGATGAATTAGAAAGAACTGCAGTAAATAAAACGCGAAAGGTACACGTCATCTTCAACAAAGTCAAGAGCTTCTGCAACTTCTTTCCATGAGTTCTGTACAACGTCTTTCTCTTTGTATGTCGTTTTGTCGTATAAACAAGGATACTCCTTCACCTTTTCACTTAACCGTTCTTCCTCAATCTGAGCTAAAATAGTCGCCATATTTATCTTCCACTACGTTTACTACACTCGTAATGTTAATTTTTTCATTGAATACATTTTCTTCGACACTTCAGAAACATGCTGCAAGTAGTCGGAATTCTTTGATGTTTTTCTAAACCATGAGTTAACTTGATCTTGGAAACGAAAAGTTTTGTTTCCAAGATCAAGTTAACTCATGGTTTAATTTGATAAAAAACGTGAGTTAAAATTTTTGAGCTGGTTCTGAAGATGTTTCCACTTGAGTTAATTTTCTAAACCACGAATTCTAGCTCAAGTTAACTCAAGTTAACTCATAGTGGAAACCAAGCTTAAAAGATTGTTTATGATGAAAAATTTGAAATTAGCAGTTTTAATTATGTTATGGCGTCGCCGTAGACAACGAGAAAAACATACAATGAAAAGAAAACGAATGAGGTTCGGAATTCCCGAGTTACAAAACCGAGTTACAAAACCGAGTTACGCATTATGACGTCACAAACCGAGTTACTAACTCGGAAATTTTATTTTGTTTTATTTTTTCCGAGTTACTAACTCGGGATTTTTATTTTGTTTTATTTTTTCCGAGTTACTAACTCCATAGAAATACGAAAAGAGATAGAATAACATCAAACTTTAGCTCACCTTAGCTCTATTCAAATTTCTATTCAATTTTCAAACAATGAGAATCCATGCGTGTTGCCTCGCCTCATTCTCTTTTATGCAATGTTTATTTTTTTTTAACTACTCGGTAAAATTTGAAGTAAAAACCGAAAATTTTAAATCAAAAACGAGTATACTTAACAAGTTTATTCGTAAAAACAAACATGCTATCCTCATTAGGGCTTCTAAAAGCTACTTTTTTTAGAAAATCGGAACTGAATTCGTTTTTTCGTTCTTATGCTATAATGAAAAACATATTTTCGACTTTTCATTTCACATACTCGGACGTTTGTTTCATTATTTTACGAACTAAAAGCGTTTTCAAGTTGTTTTCACTAGTACGACCTCCTAAGGAATATAGAATGTTGTGGTGTAAGGATCGGGACCAAAACTAATTGGCGTCCTCTTAATTATGGTCATAAACATTGTTTACACTTTCTTAATTGTCGGCGAATAATTATCACGCCGAAAAAATAAATCTACCAATCAAAATCTCTGGTATATAATAATAGCGCACGTGCACAGCTGTATATTTTTAAGTTTTTAAAAACAATCTTCTATTGTGCAGAGATTGAGTGAGAAAAAAGTTATGTTTCTGCGAAACTAATCGCCGCGTCGAATTAAATTCTTTATTAAATGCGACGAAAATTCGACCGTATAAAGTGAAAAATTAATTAAGTGCGACATAATGAATTAAGTTCAGCAGAGTTTGTCGAATAAAACGGCAATCTTCGACATAAATTCGGCATCACTTTATACGGCCGCATAATCGTCGAATTTAATAAGAGCTTGATTGAACTTCGTGAAAAAAATGCACGAAAGTAGTGACGCGTGTAAGAAACACACGATAATAAATTCATTCGACACTTATGCGGCTGTCTAAAGCCATGTCGAATTTGATATGCGGCAACAAAACCTGTATAAAGTGACGGTCGCATTTTTGTCGAATTTTACCCGAATAAAAGTAATTTAATTCGACACGGCGATTATGCGGCTGTATAAAGCTGTCCAAAGATATTTGCTATACTTTTACGGAAACTTTCCAGAAAAAGAAGTTGAAGTATTTTTCCCCAACTTTAGGCAGTCGGAATATACATTTTATACATAAATATGCTTTTAATGCCATTTATATATGTCAAGGCATATTTACGACAAAGTAGTGATGATCTATGTTTCATCAGAAAGCTGACAGCTTATCCGGAGAACAATTTGTAAAATTGTTCATGTTCGTTCAAACAGAAATACTTCCACTTCAAAACATACATGTTCATTACGAGAGTCAAGTGTACTTTCGTCAATGTTATTGTCGTCATTTATATCAACATCAGTCTCAAATTCTTCAATATGAATTTACATATTTGTTTAGTTGATCACGAGAAAGCAATGAATACGAATATTATTCTCGTCAAATCGTAAAACACAAACTTATTTTTCGTTATGCTACCATCTGAATAATTCTAATAATTTTCATAATTATGCAGAATTGATAAAAAGACATTAGCTGAAGTCCCACATTCTGAAAAATTAACAATAGATCTCGAGATCTGAATTACGACTTTTATTACGGGGAACAATAGACTTCCATATATAGCGCGAAATTTTAAATTTTTAAAATTCAACTTTGTATACGGCCACCAGTAATTACAACACGGATGGTACAAAGGAAATTTCATCGATGTTATTCTATCTCTTTTCGTATTTCTATGCTAACTCGGAAATTTTATTTTGTTTTATTTTTTCCGAGTTACTAACTCGAGAATTTTATTTTGTTTTATTTTTTCCGAGTTACTAACTCGGAAATTTTATTTTGTTTTATTTTTTCCGAGTTACTAACTCGGGAATTTTATTTTGTTTTATTTTTTCCGAGTTACTAACTCGGAAATTTTATTCTTATAAAATATTCCCGAGTTACTAACTCGGAAAATTTTATCTGCTATACGTTTTTAATTTTTAGTTTGCTTTATGTTTTTCGAGTTAGTGTCTAAAAACTAAATCACAAAATGACTTGAAATGAAAGTGAAATTAAAAGAGAATTTCGGACCAAATTTTCAAACAATTCATTATGAGCCTAAATTTTCCATAAAAAAAATTGACTATGCTGGTTACGAATTTGCTATTTGTGCCTGAGGTGCACTTAATTTTCAAAGTGCTTCAGCTTCAAATTCGCACTTGTATTGACTATGTGTATGTGCATAACTACAAATGGGGACCTATATCACCGAAGTGATATATCATCACATTATATGTTATCACAAAATTGATAAATAAAAAGTATTTTAGCACTGGAACTTAAACCACAAGGAAGGATAACACTATAAGTTCACCAAATGATGCATACACTATAACGTATTAAGAGTTATTAGTGGATAGAGATCTAATCTAATAGTGGCACAAAATAGTTTGGGTGAAATAAAGCAAGAAGAACAATGTTACTTTGATTTTGAAAACTTGTTTTTCGCATAGTTTACATGGTTTCTCTGTGCACGCAATCATTTAAAAAGCACACTCCATAACAAATTGTTCTCATGGTTTATTTGTATCTGAACGGGTTTTTAATTTCGAACTGCTATTGTTATAACACTGGAATGACTGCGCGACATAAACAAGAAGACTTGTCTGAACGTTTAACAAAAGAAAGCAAGTTAACAAAATTCTACCATATTTTATTAAACAGTAAGATAGTTGCAAAGTTGTTTTCGGAATATCCAAATTTTAAGCATTTCATCGAGTTTAATATTCTACTTGTGAAACGACCTTTCGTTCCTAGATTAAAAAACAATACGCCGCTTGATTTGACCTTACTCCACCATCGGTGTCCTAAAGTCAAAAAAGAAGTGCTTCACGATGTTCAGTTTAAAAGTAATTTTAATTGCTGAAAAGAATAAATCGACTGAAAGAAGTATTTCATCGACCTTCATACAGCTTAAAACACCAAAAACAAAAAAGGGATAAAATCCAAAAATTTCGGCGGGAAACTTCTAATTTCGCTGCACAAATTTTCGGCGACAATTTTCGCCTAAATGTTGTCCAGCAAAACATTTTTGATTCTTACTGTAAATTTAATAAATTGTGTTGCTGTTTAGGAAAAGTATTTCCGGATCTCATGACCCACAATATACGACATAAATGCAATCAGTATTATTGAATATAAATTTTCATGAAGATATTTCTATATATTTAAATAGTCGTGGTCGGGTAACATTTCAGTCGGTCACTAAAATCCTCGTTTATACTTCCCGAGCACACTTTTGAGCAAAGTGTAAAAATTGACCCCCATCGAAATTGTCACCCTTGATTTGAACTTAGTTTCTACTATCGAAGCACTTTTAGAATTTAGTGTCAATTTTTCCTAAAATGCACATTTTCACGAACGTCGAAGCACCTTTATAGTTTGCTCCTTTTTTGACTAAAAAAATTGCCAAAAAGCTGAACGATAACATCATTTCCACCATCAATCAAATCTAACGAAAAGCTAATTAAAGCTAAATATTACTGTTATTGAGTTACTCCAAGTTTTAATTAACTAAAAAAATAACTCTTAATACGCAACAGTGGATACATCATTTGGTGAACTTGCAGTGTTTCATTTCATTTTGTGATTTAATTCTTAGCCACTAACTCGAAAAACATAAAGCAAACTAAAAATTAAAAACGTATAGCAGATAAAATTTTCCGAGTTAGTAACTCGAGAATATTTTATAAGAATAAAATTCCCGAGTTAGTAACTCGGAAAAAATAAAACAAAATAAAATTTCCGAGTTAGTAACTCGGAAAAAATAAAACAAAATAAAATTCCCGAGTTAGTAACTCGGAAAAAATAAAACAAAATAAAATTTCCGAGTTAGTAACTCGGAAAAAATAAAACAAAATAAAATTTCCGAGTTAGTAACTCGGTTTGTGACGTCATAATGCGTAACTCGGTTTTGTAACTCGGTTTTGTAACTCGGGAATTCCGAACCTCAAAACGAATGCGGGTTAGAAAATTGTTTTTAGAAAGAAAATCGAAAGGATTATTCCATATTCTAGTAAAAGATTTGATGTTAATTGATCATGAGTATTTTTTCAAGTCGTTTCGAATGACTCCTGCTAGATTTGAGCAGGTCCTAAATTGGATAGCACCGTACATTACCAAATGATCTAAAATACGAGACGTCACTAGACCAAGTGAAAGGTTATGTATCACACTGAGATACCTTGCTACAGGTGATTCACAGGTAACTATAGAGTGAGCCCACCAACTGTGAGTTGAATATTTCGTGAAATATGTGACGTACTATGAGCTGAACTTCAACGTCAAGGGTAATTGGAAGTTCCAAACCGAGGGAAAATGGCGAAAAGTAGAAGAGATAGAGAAGAAAAACTTTCTTCATTGGCAGCCATCTTGAGTATTAATACTCAAGATGACTTTTTATACAGTATAAAAATATACAGCGTGAGGATGATGTAATTATTATTTGCTTCTCAAATCTGATTGGCTCATTTTCTGTGGCGACAAAAATCGCGTAGAAAAAGTAGAATGAATTCAACTTTTAAAAAAAGCTCTTGAGCTTAAAAATATCTCTGAGTCAGCGGTAATTATATATTTCCCCATAGGGCGAAATATATGTTAAAACCGGCATTTCCTTCTCCTCCTCGTTCACTTTTATAGCCGCAGTTCAGTATTGAAATTTGGCCTAGCAAAGGTAGATAAGAATAGAGGCTAGTCTTCAGTGAAGTAGTGCGCCATTTCTTTTCAGTCAGTGCAGTTGGACAGTGGAAGAGTTTTGCTTTGTATGCTAGCTTTGATTCGGATGATTCAAGAGATAAAGCTTTAAATGATGGTATTAAGTCGTTTTAGTTCAGTGTTTTCCTTAATGTTTTGTAAAAACTTTTGAATAAAAAATTTTGAATGAACACAAGAAAAACAGAAAAAGCGATGTCATAGATAGCCCGGAGCATAGATAGATAGACGTTTTGTTTTTGTTGTTGATAAGAACGTTATGATGAATGGTGATTACATGTTTGGAGTAGTAGAGCATTGAATCTGTGATTTCAGTGCAAAGTTGAAAGTTCATTATTAAAAGCCAGGCTGAAGATTTATTTTTATTTTGCATCCTGATATAAAATGTAGTTCAACTGAAAACACATGTACAGCCATATGAAGGAAACCCTTTTTATGTGGAGAACAAAGAGTTATTTATTTCAAAGAGTACATAACAAAAACTGCAAATAAAAACGTGATATCGTATATGCAAAAAGATGTTCAGAAAACCAAACGTATATTTTAATTAAAAGGATTAAGACACGTAAACAAGCATGAAATAATCTGGTTGAATGTGCTTCCCTGGATAGTCGTTTGATACAATAACATATGAATTCCATGATCATGTATACTGTTTTGATACTGTCTCGCAAAAGTTAATATATCTGACAATTTTCATTATATACAAACAATGAACGTAAATTAAAACACATTCCAGCTATATATATATAGTGATTTGGTTATGGAGGTATATTTTCACTACCAAAATATTTTGTTTTCATTTGAGATTTACGAAGGTCATTTTTATCAAATTAATAATGTGTGTGAACATGTTTTTTTTCGAATCAGAGATGTTTATTCTGAATACTTGAAATTAATTTGACAAATTGTCATTCTAAAGCCTTTCTCTTTTTTGAAAATAACTCTTTTCGTTCCTAATTTGAAATGCTACTTATAATATGTTTTAGTAAAGATTGGTTTTTGATTTCCATTGATAGTTTTATATTTGCTTTTATGTCTACTCCAAAGTTTGACAATTTTCTCTTCTTCTTTTGTAAACCTTTATACAAAGTTGATTGTATATTTTTGCAAGAGAGTTTCATCTGAGTTACAGAAAGCAAGTGGTCTACTGAATTATATTTTTCCTGTGTGTGTAAAGGATAGGAAACTTGTCTTCTGCAGGAGTAAAGATCATATGTTAATTATGATGTCCATAGTAACTTCTCAGTCACATTTTAACACATTGGCAAAAATTGTGAGAGAAACCTTATCATTTGATGCTCTTTTCATAAAGTTCAAAATAAGTTTTTTTGTGGTATTAAGTTCAATTCCACCCTGATCAGTATGGACAGCATTTTTATATGAGTATCAAGTTGATGGTAGCTTTACCATTGTAGCTGTACCATTTACCATGGTTATCAGTGTACACGCGATTTTTGCAACTTTGGGGAAATATATAGTCGCATTTTTGCGAATCTTGTTTTTGTTTAGTGCGTATGAATCTCTGGAGCTTTTTTAGCTATAGCGCAAAATGTTGCTGTATGGAAACCAGCCTTTAAATTTATTCTACATTTGAGATTTGGATGATGTAATTATTATTTGCTTCTCAAATCTGATTGGCTCATTTTCTGTGGCGACAAAAATCGCGTAGAAAAAGTAGAATGAATTCAACTTTTAACAAGATTCGCAAAAATTTGACTTTATATTTCCCCAAAGTTGCAAAATTTTTGCCAGTTATTGCGTGTACATTGAAAACAATGAGAAAAATGTATGATGAAACAATTACAGTATAACTACCATCCACCTGATGCACAGATAAAAATGTTGTCCTTACTAATCAGGATGGAATTGAATTTAATACCGCAAAAAACTTACTTTGGACTTACAAGAAATGAAGATGTTCATGGTCAAATGATAAGGTTTGTTATATAATTTTTGCCGAAGAGTTAAAAAGTGAGAGGTTATTATATGGGTACTTAGCTAAAAGTTATATTACCTAACTGCGACTAATATTTCCCCTTAAACAACTGAATATATATATCATCAATGTGTAAAAGAATTTCATCATAACAAATGTATAATCTTTATTGTTGCAGCAGCTTTGCATCCTTTATACCGTAAACAATGTAAAACAGAACACTTGTTTTTTATAACTCAGATAAAACTGAATCTTACAACATTATATTATCAAATTTGCATACAGGTGGTTTTACTGTACAAAAGAAAAGAAAATTGTTAAACCTAGTTTTAATAGCTACAGTGGAATTGTAAATAAAATGTAAATAAAATTCTCAATAATAAAACTTCTCGTAATTCTGTTTATTATCAATTTATACGCCCGCATAAACATTTTCAATAGCTATATATAGTATAATACTTTGGGGTAAACATCATAAGCAAATAACTAATAATCATAAGAAATCAAAATTTTTACTAATACAAATAGTACGTAGCATTTCAAATTATGGCCGAAGAGTGTTTTTCAAAAAATACAAAAAAATGCGTTCACACTCATTGTTTATTATGTGATAAAAATGACTTACGTAAATCCAAAATGGAAAAGAACAACAGATTTTCGTAGTGAGAATACACATCCATAACCAAACCACTACATAGCTGAAAACACATGTTTGTGTTCTGACTTGATTTAATTTACAGACTGTCTGCCATGTTGGATTGTGTTTTGATTTACGTTCGTTGTTCGTAAGAAAAATTGTCAGTATTATATATATATTACATATTCACAAATAAAATATGATATGCAGCATCAAAACAGTATACATGACCATAGACTTCATTCATAGTAAACTATTTTTCTGTTGTTGGATTGTATAACTATCCAAGTACACTCGACCAGATTCTTTCAAGTTATTATTATGTGTCTCCAATCCTCTGTGTATTAAAATTTTATACGTAAATGATTTTCTGAACTTTAAATTGCATATACATCACATATTTATATACTTGCTGTTTTTGAATTAACATAACTGGTTGAACTGGTGGTTGATCATCATCGTGTTTGCTTTCTCAGTTCAGTTGGGCTACATTACATTAGGATCATACTAAATAAATCTTCAGCCTGGTTATTCAGAATGAATTTTCACCTTTGCACTGGAATCACAGCTTCAATGGTTTGTTGTTCCAAGCGTTTAATTACCAATAATCATAACACATATCAACACAAAAACAAAAACACATAATACCAATGTTTTTTTTTGTTTTGTTTTTTACACGTTCATTCAAAAGTCTTTACAACTTTTTAAGAAATAAAACGATTTATTTCCATCATTTAACGTTTCATCTACTGAATCATGTAAACTAGCAGAAAACATCTTCAAAATCTCATCTGCACTGACACTGACTGAACTGAAAAGATGGCGTACTACTTTACTGAAGACTAGCCTCTAATCTTAGCTACCTTGGCTAGGCCAGAGTTCAATACTGAACTGCGGCTATAAAAGTGAACGAAAAGAAGAAGGAGGAGAAGGAAATGCCGGCTTTAACATATATTTCGCCCTACGGGGAAATATATAAAAAAAGCTCTTGAGCTTAAAAATATCTCTGAGTCAGTGGTAATCTTTGTTTAGTGCGCATGAATCTCTGGAGCTTTTTTAGCTATAGCGCAAAATGTTGCTGTATGGAAACCAGCCTTTAAATTTATTCTACATTTGAGATTGTTAAACAAACATAATGACGTCATATTTTGTGAATTGTGATAGACCTATTCTCATCAAAACTTTTATATGGAATACGTCTTCCCAAAGAACTCTAGCACATCTAAGTTCATTCGATCCATACTACACATAACTGATGGTATTCTGAATTTCAAATAACGAGCACTAACGGATGGGCAGATATGGTGGAATATCTGCTCCGTTACACTCACGGAATATAAAATTTCCGAGTAACTCGAGAAAAATAAAACATTAACAAGTTTCGAGTTACTGACTCGGTTTATGACGTCAAAATGCGTTACTCGGTTTCGTAACTCAGTTTTGTAACTCGGGAATTTCCGAACCTCATATTTGATCTACAATAAGAAAATTAAACTTTAAAAAAAAGACCACAAAGTCCATCAAGAGCTGTCAAGAGCTGTTTAAGGGCTGTCAAGTGGCTATATGATATGTGTTCACACCGTGAGCGTACCGATATAAAAGATACCAATTATGCGTGCCTGTTGAAGTAAAAGCAAGGCCAAGTTTGCTTTGCATGGGATCATTCGTCACGCTTCAACATCCTTTAATGCAAGACATCTTAATTCTGAAGATCTGCTACCTCTTTGCCAACGTTGTTGCATTCACTGAATTGCATTTTTTTACTGTCTCTTTAGATATTCAAGCGATTTTATAAAGAGACGGTAAACAAATACAACCTAATAATGTTCAACGATGATAACCAAAGAAGTAAACAGATGTTTGGAAGATTTTTAGGTAAAAGCATTAAATTTTAAAAAATAAACACAATCTTAATGTTGCCATTATTAACCCAGCAGGCACCAAACGTTATACTAACGTTAGTGTTACGTTATTTTTTACGTTGTGGTAACGTTAGTGGTTGGTTAGAATGGAAGTCTTTTTCTAATTAATATAACGTTAAATACTTACGTTAGTATAACGTTAAATACTTACGTTAGTCTAACGTTAGAAAGTTACATCAGGACAACGTTAAGTTTCGTTAATCTACGTTGTATACAACATCAACATGTTATAACATTGTAATGGCTTTTGAAGTCATTATAAACAAATCCCGGTGTCCATCCCAACAAAGTAAGAAAAAGGACGAAAACAGCGAATAGTCATAGAAGTTGATATTTACCTTTAATTGACAAGAAAAGCATATTTTGAAAGTGCTTGCTATAGCTATACAACGATGGTGAGAGAACTCGTTTATTCCCTGGTTTTCTTAAAACAATAGCTTAGTTCTAAAAAGTTCTACATACCTGTTAGTGAAAGCTACATACCTGTTAGTACATCCTTAAAGTTAATGTTAATCACATGTTTTTTCACATCTTAAGGTGAGGTTTTGAAAAATGAAAAAGACATTTTCAGTCATTTGTGTTTTGATTTAGTTTGCATGTTTTGTTTGATAAGATGTGAGAGTGCGTATTTTCTTAATAAACCGATCAAATTACTTCTAAGACACGTTCGGATCACAAAAAGTTCGCAAGCTATGTAATGTCACCAAAAAGCTATATGTTCACTTTTCAATCTCAGAACGAACGCGTAATGTTTCAGTTCTTCACGCCCCACCTTAACGTCCTTCCTTGCTAACTTTCAATTTTGCGGTTCAAGAAATTTAAAGCACGAGCATTTATTTTTGGAAGATAAATTGCGAAGATTGTAATTTAGTAATACAATGCAAATAGGGTTCACCTCACTCAAATTAATGAATAAGTTATTCGTTTTAATGCACCCTCTCCCCAGCCTTAATTTTAACGTGATGCATTCTAAACGCGCAACAGACCATACATTTTATGTATGTCTCAATTACTAGTAAATTACTATAAAACATGGTTGTTTGGATAAATGTAAATGTTTACCTATATTTTTTGGATGATTTATCAATGACATTGTCAGGAAAAGGAAGTTTTGGATTTGGAAGACTTTGAGACATATTAAAAAGAAGAAGAAAAGATATTAACCAAAAACCAGTTATTTGATCTATCTATATATTAATAGCCGATTCTCTGTCTGTCTGTTTGTTTGTAAGTCACGCAAAATGGTAGATGTGAACTGCGAAAGAGAGTCAGCAATGTAAGATCACACATAAATTATTTCTCTTCTTGTGCGTGACGTCAGTGTGAAACCATTGTATTGAGACCCTAATCGAATGCGATGTTTAGGGAAAATTATCTCGATAACCAATAGGGATAACTGACGTTTTTTGGGGTCCACGATACAGGCGATGGGGTGACAAAAATTTGGGTCTAATTTTTGGGGGGAGGGGTCTGTGACGTCATCAAAATCTTTGAACAATGATATCTCTGTAACAGTTGATCGTAGCGGAACGATCCCATACATTTTTTTGATCAGTTTTTCGAGCTCTACAACATGGGAAAACTTTCAGTTGCCAATTCCTTAATTTTATTTTTCGTGAAGTTAACGCATCCTGAACATAGGCGGCGAACGACGCCGCCTTGGCGGCTAGTATATATTAATAGCCGATTCTCTGTCTGTCTGTCTGTTTATTTGTTTGTAAGTCACGCAAAATGGTAGATGTGAACTGCGAAAGAGAGTCAGCAATGTAAGATCACACATAAATTATTTCTCTTCTTGTGTGCGACGTCAGTGTGAAACCATTGTATTGAGACCCTAATCGAATGCGACGTTCAGGGAAAATTATCTCGGTAACCAATAGGGATAACTGACGTTTTTTGGGGTCCGCGATACAGGTTATGGGGTAACGAAAAATTTAGGCCAAATTTTTTTTGCGACGGGTGTGTGACGTCATCACAATCTTTGATCGACGATATCTCTATAACGGTGCGTCATGGACATATGATCCCATACATTTTCTTGCTCAGAATTTCGAGTTCTACAACATGGTAGCACTTTCTATAGTCAATTCCTTAATTCCATTTTTCGTGAACTCTTTAGGAGGTGACACACTGAACCTGGGCGGCGAGCGACGCCGCCTTGGCGGCTAGTTTTTTATTAATCTTTTAAGTGTGTTTAACTAAATCAAAGGAATACGGTTTACAAAGAACTTTTTTCCGAATTCCCGAAAGTTTTGCCCAGTTTCTCCTGTAAACACTTTGTTGCAATAATGACATTTTCGTCGTTTTTGAAAAGAAAGACACTCGAGTGGAAAATGTTACTTTTTTATAATTAAACACATCAGAAACGAGGCAAGATCTGAAGTAATTTCCGAAAATGTCTATTTCTTTAACGATATCTCTTTATAACTTTTATGTAACTTATGTGAGCTAACTTTCGTGAATGTTCAAAAACTTAGTAAAATACACTAAAACATTATCTAGATTGGACTTTCAAAAAATTTGAAAATTTCGACCACCACAGTCAGTTGTCAAAGTTTTTAACGAGGAATCTTTTGTGCGACTTTTATATATGTGAGCATGGAGGTATAAAACAGAAGGAGAACGAACTCAAAATCTGCTATTGTACTATCCGTGATGCGCTGCATTGTTTAAGTCCTCAGTGTGTAATAACATATAATTGCTATCATCTTGCATAATTTTTATAATTTTGGCGTTCTTGCGTGAAAATTTCGTTCATATCAATTCTCCAATGTGATTAAAGATCGTTAGGGTAAAGTTCTTAGCATGCATAATCTGTAGGAATTGGGAGAATTATGCAAAAACGTCACAAATATGCAACGAAAACATTGCAACTTTAGGTCTATATATCTCGTGATCCCCTCAAGCAGTTTCGCCGAGCTTCAGTTTTTGAAGAGAGAATAATCCTAAGTTTTTGCACGTACCACGGCACTATCGAGGCGCATTTAAGTCAGAAGATATGTAGATTGGAACTTATACATGAATTGCGCGATATCTTCAACTCTGTATAAAAACATAGATTTTCATTTGTTTCTCAAGGAAGCTTTAGGTTTAATAATCTGCTTGTCACTATGCAGCAAGTTGATCCGTTGTTATAATGGATGATATTTGGTTTTTAAATTGTCGTTAATTTTTAAAAAAGTATTCGTTTCACCGACAACCAGCCGAAAGCGCATCACGGATGACATCAAAGTGATACCGCAATGAATAGAATAGTCATTATCTGAATAATAGAAAAATAAGAGTTCGTTCTCCTTCTGTTTTATACCTCCATGATGTGAGCCTCCTTACTTGTCATCATATACATAATATACGTTATGTAATGCACATGTTTTAGTTGTCGCGACAACTAAGTTGTTGTCTAAGAAGTCAACTAAGTTGTTGTTTATTGTTATTCCATGATTCCCATCGTTTTCCAGCGGATTAAAATTTGCTTTAATATATTGTTACTCCGCATCAGTTAATGGGTTCTGGACCGTCATCGTCCACGCCGTAATCCTCGTCAATGAGGACCGTATCGCGCGTTAAATCGTTGACTTTATAAAAGCCCATGGACCACAGTTGAAGGGGCGTCATATTTTTCTCAGTCCATAATGGGTTATTGTTCCAACTGCGTTTAAATTTCTCTATGAGCCTATTGATTCTTGGTAAATATATTTAGTGCATACAAAATAAATGAAGTTCGTTATCTGAGTCCAACATACCGACATCCTCCATCTCTTTAAAAAACTCAATGAACAGAATACCAACGTAGCTTATGACGTCAACCCACAAACGTTCTATTCGTTGGTTGTGAACTGATCGACCTGTGATAAACGGTTTATTTGCAGTCCCATATTTCTACAGCATCCACCTAGCTGAAGCTTTCTTGGAACAGACACTTTGTATGAATTAAATTATACTTGTTCACGCATGTGCTAAAGTCGAAACACCCGTGTCCTAAGTGAAAACAGCCTTCTGCTTAAGTGGAAACAGCCTTTCACTAAAGTGGAAACAGCCATATTTTTCCCATGAAGTTCCATGAACTGTATTTGACCATTTAAATCCCTTGAAAGGTACAATTTAGTTCATAGCAGAATTAATCAATTGAAAATTTAGGATTTTATTGACCATTATTGACTCACCCTAACCCACCACGGAATAGAGAAATTCAGTGACTCTCTCCCTTCAAACATAAAAAAAAATTAAAATTAGAGTTATGATTATACCTTCAATCTTAGGAATTAACACAGAAAGATCTTCATTTATTTGGTAGAAACGAAAGTTCACCTGCGTGATTAGCCAAACCTGCCTGATTAGCCAAACTTGCAACTGAAATTTGAAGCTTAAATAAAATCTTCAAATAAAAAATAAAAGTTTCAAACTTGTTGTAGCTGTTCTTGCCAATATGATTTGTGTTAATGTGTATCATATTACTATATGTGATTTCTTATGCTACCACATAAGGAGGACAATTTAATCGATTGTAATAGAAGCGCTCACCCATTGTTTATCTTTCTGATGTGGTTACTTTGGTGGATATACTTTTTTTTTTTACTATGAAATTGAAACTTTATATTGTCATATTTTCACTATTATTATATATTTCCCCATACGGCGAAATATATGTTAGAATCGGCATTTTCCTCCTCCTTCTCCGTTCACTTTTATAGCCGCAGTTCAGTATTGAACTCTGGCCTAGCCAAGGTAGATAAGAATGGAGGCTAGTTTTCAGTAAAGTTGTATGTCATCTTTTTTTTCATCTATGTAGTATTATTTCTTACAAATTCATATTTTCACAACCGAAGTCTGTTTTTTTCATTTGGGATTTACAATAAAGATCTCTTTATCACATAATAAATAATATGTGTGAACATATTTTTTTGAAAAATACATGTTTATTCTGAATATATACATGCTTTGTTTTGTAAGAACAGTTTTATAAGAACACAAGCCTCAGATTTAGCCAAAAATAAGAACAACATTAAGAACAACCTGTGACTCAAGTCACTGTTCCAAAAATCAAGAACAGCCCGAGCCTGAATTTTCGTGTATAATAAGAACTATTCAAGATGTGAATTTTTTCTGGAGCAGTCGTAAATGGTTTCTAAGTTTATTATTTTCGTATTCAGGCTGGAAAAGCCTCAAAAATAAGAACAGCCAGCCTCAGGTCAGATTTTACCGGTTCTTATAAAGAAAGAGTGTACTTGAATTTAATTTTATGAATTGTCATTTTAAGCCCTTCTTTTTTGGAAAATACTCTTCTTTCGTTACACGTAATATTTTGTTAGCAGAGATTGGGTTCCGATTGCCTTTGATAGTTATTTGCTTATATGTCTATCTCAAAGTATTTTTAATATTATATAATAGCAGTATTGGCATTAGGTTTTCTTTTCTTCTTTTGTAAACCTGTATACAAATTTGATTGTATGTTTAAGTTTTATCCAAATTACAAAAAGCAATTGTTATTTTGAATTACATTGTTTCCTTTGATTTTATAGCATAAAGGATAAGCAACTTGTCAAGAGTCAGCAAGAATAAAGATTTATTATGACAGAATTGTTTTACACAATGATGTGGTAATATTCAGTTGCTTAAGGGGAAACGTTAAGTAATTGCAGTCATAGTTTTTACCTATGCCCATAGTAACTTCACAGTCACTTTTTAACTTCTCCGCAAAAAGCCATTACTTTAGGGGCAGAAACTTTCGTGGGCATTAACTTTCGCGTGTCAAAAAAAAAAAAAACCGCGAAATATTTGACAAAAACTTTCGCGTTTGAAATTTCGCAAAAAAAACTTTTGCGAATTCAAAATAAGGTTCGTATTCGCGTGAAAAAACTTTCGCGAATAGGCAAAATCCAAGAAAAAAATTTATTCGTTAAATCACATCTAAGGTCTTTACTGTAATCAAAAATGTATAAAATATACAAGAGATTTCAAGAATAACAAAGTATTTCTTAGATCGAGGTACGTCTATGTATTGCACGCTTTCTTCAGAGCATTATCGCCGTTCTCCCTTAGTACAAGAAGGACTTGAAATAGAATGTCAAGCTGTGATCGAAACAGGATCTACTATTCTTTAAGCGAAATTAACATCACGTTATTTAGATCTAGTTAAGAATCTCTACACGGAACCAACAGAAGACATAGCGGTTGGAAATTTGTTTAATTTCGTCATGACGTTGCCGCCTACAGTCGTTACATCGCAAGCCCCCGGGAAATGGAAGAATAAGTCTGCATCCACAAGCACTACTGTTTCAAATAATCGGGACATCCGAGAAATGCTCGCAGCTCCAAAAAAGAAACAAACACCAAGTGTTATTGTAGTTGACGACGATTAAAGTAGAAATAAATCATTACTTTTGAAAATTGCCCCGTTTTTATGATTTCATGAAGGTGAAAAAACTTTCGCGTTTTGAAAAATATCCATGATTTCGCATGAAAAAACTTTTGCGTTTTGATGATTTAGAATTTCCAAAGGCAGAAACTTTCGCGAAAATGACCGAAAAACGCGAAAGTTAATGCCCACGAAAGTTTCTGCTCCTAAAGCATTATATAGCGTATAAACTTATTTTGTTCCTTTGTATAAGTAAATTTGCAAAGCAATGGAGCATAAACATTTTTATCATTTACACGTGTTCCTATTTCGTTAGTTCCTTTTGTTATAAAAGGAACAATTTCTGAGGCACTCTTGGGACCTTTAAAGTTTTTTTCAGATGCACGATGTTTTATAGAATAGAAAAGTCTTTGCAAGACCGATGTTTAATATCCTAAACGGTCTATGTTGTGCTGTATTCTGCTAACTTGCCATGTATTTGTACAGAAGGCTTTGTTCCGTTATATATGAGACAGAATGTTCCTATCGGTGTAATCATTATAAAAATCATGCAGTTGTGTATAATACGGAACACAAGTGGAAAACCCTAAAAACTTTCTGCTGACCACTTTAATTCGGTCTGTCAGTTTCCGCAAGTCTGCAATAAAAAATCAGCTTTTTGATTGGTCGAAATTCACACGTTTCCTAATTAAAACATTTGCATAAAAGGGATTGTCTTGATCTTCTGATTCACTACGTGACAGAGATGTTGAAAAAACGTATTTTATCAAAGAAGATGTGGCAAAAAGCTGTTGGAAATGAAAGGAAACCGAAAAGGTTGTCCTTAAAAATTACTAGCAATGGAGTATACATATGTCCTGTGAAGTCATGTGAAAGCGAAGGCTTTAAAACGCAAAGAGGTTGTAGAAAACACGTTTATACAAAGCATGGTTGGTTTTACTTTTTTGACGAGAAACCTGACGTTACCACTATATTTCCTGAATTTGCAACACGAGTATCCACTCAAAGTAAACGAAAACGAGGCTGCACTTCTTCAATGCCGATGTTTGTTAAAACATGTACTGTTGGAAAACTGTTTTCAAAATGGCTACAAAGTCCAGGTGGAGGAGGTAAAAGTTTGTGTCAAGCGGAACAAATAACAGCCAAACTATTAAAGTATGCGAAATTCTGTTGCGATGACGTATCTATTCTCTGGGACGTACCAGGATGTGTTATAGATTATTGCGTTGGATCGATTACAATGCTTTCTGACTTTGTGGATTACTTGAAGGACACTTGGAAACTTGGTCATTCTGGAATTATTGGCTACATGAACGCCATTTCTCATACGCTTGACTTCAGAAGGAGTAATGCAATTAAAAGCGAGAATATACCTGTATTCATTGCAGCTGAAATTTACTTAGACAGGGTAAAAAAGGGCTTAGCAAAGCAAATGAGGATTGAATGGAGTACAGTACTGAGCAAGGAATACCTTGAAACTATCAATTGTTGGGCTAGGCTGGAAGATTTACAAAATGTTATTCCTTTTCATGCCAACAAATTTTCACAGATATTGATTAACGCTAGTGATTCGACTGCCATCATTCCAGCACACGATTTATCTTTCAGCACTTCGTTTGTTGTAGCTGTACTGTTTCTAATGGTGAAAGCAAGTCGACCAATGACATATCAGTATTTGACTGTTGCAATGGTACGTGGCGTTGGAAGTGAAGGCGGTGTTATCGATCAAACAAGATTCAAAACAAATTATAAATATGGATTTGATACTCTCATTATTTCGAAAAGAGTGGTTGATATTTTGAATGGGTACATAGCTTGTATTCGGACCAGACTAAATCCTATTTGCGATTACGTTTTGGTAACAAAGAACGGAACCCAGCTGAAACAGTTAAGTGATATTTTCGGAAGAATTGTTTACCAGGCTATTGGAAAGTATATAAACCCGACACGATACAGACAGATTATCGAAACGGAAAGCATGGGCAAACTGAACGAACGTGAGCAAGCGGCTTTATCACGTGATCAAAAGCATACATCACACGTAGCTAGAATACATTATCAAAAACTTCAATCAGCCGAAGTAGCCCGTCAGGGTCAACAGTGTATGGAAAAGCTCGTAGCCGTGGACAAAGAATATACGGCTAGCCATCACTTTAACGACCATTCTAAAGTATCAACTTCTAACGAATTCGACAATAATGGAGTGGACCGAAGAAATGAGCGAGCGAACTCCTGTTTTAGCATTGCTTTAAACGAGAACGTATCCGCTGCAGCAGAACTAAAAGACAAAGTTATCAAACGACAGAGCAAGGTTGCATTTTCGGCTACGGAAGATTCGTTTTTGTCGTATGGTATAAAGAGATATGGTCATGGTAAATGGACATCGATTTTACGAGATCCGGAATATAGCTTTCATCCTTCAAGAAAACCGAGCACATTGATGATCAGAGCAAAGAAGTTAAATTTAATTTAATATATATGTACTATGTCTGAAATTTATTTGAAGGTAATGCTTTGCGAAGGGAAGATTATAAAAGGGTTATGTTAGCAAATAGACCATTCTTTTGAGTAATAAATTCTTGCACAAAGATGTTCTTCAAGTTTTTCAAAGGCGTTTTAACGAACACTGGTTGATATCGTTACAAAATATAAACTGAGTGGAGAAGATGAAAGTTGGTTAAAGAGCACACTTTCAGCGCGTCAGGTCACAAGACCATTAAAATTTCGAATTGCCGACATTAAAGATAGTAAAGGTCTAATGGCAAAGCTGACTTTTATAAGAAGAAAACAGAACGACGAGCTACTGCTGCACAAAAACTTAAAATATGTAGTGTTAATAAAAATATGTAAAATGCATGTAAAAGAGAAAAAACCCAAAATGTAAAACAACTGCCTCCTCCTTTCCAGCCCCCAAAGATCAACTATACCAGGGAGAAAAGATATCAAATACGTCACTCAATGACTTCATTTGTATAAATAGCACAAAGGCACCATCTTACACGCCCATGTCTTGTTTCATGAACCTTGTGAATTTGAATGGGCTTGTTGCACGTTGTGACAGCTTGTTACATCTAGTTACATGTTGTCACATCTAGTCACAGGTTTACAAGGAATAAGTTTCATTTCCTACGTCATTTGCTATAGCGTCACATACCCTTTCACATCAGCTGATTTTAGTTACAGCTTGTTACATGTAGTTACATGTTGTTACAGTTTGTCACAGGTTTACAGGGAATAAGTACCATTTCTTACGTCATTCCACGTGACGTCACATTGTCCCTTATGTCAGCTGATTTTTGTAACAGTTTGTTACATCTAGTTACATGTTGTCACACCTAGTCACAGGTTTACAAGGAATAAGTTTCATTTCCTACGTCATTTGCTATAGCGTCACAAACCCCTTCACATCAGCTGATTTTAGTTGCAGCTTGTTACATCTTGTTACATGTTGTCACAGCTTGTCACAGGTTTACAGGGAATAAGTTAATCTTCATACGTCATTCTTCACGACGTCACATGCTTCTACATATCAGCTGACATGAATGACGCAGCGACGAGATGACGTAAGTGGCCAACTTATTCTTTAGAAACCTGTGACAAGGTGTAACTACATGTAATTACATGTAACAAGCTGCAACAAGAATCAGCTGAGAATGGTATGCATGATTTCCCTGACGTCATTTCCCCCTTCACATCAGCTGATTTTAGTTACAGCTTGTTACATCTTGTTACATGTTGTCACAGCTTGTCACAGGTTTACAGGGAAAAAGTTAATCTTCATACGTCATTCTTCACGACGTCACATGCTTCTACATATCAGCTGACATGAATGACGCAGCGACGAGATAACGTAAGTGGCCAACTTATTCTTTAGAAACCTGTGACAAGGTGTAACTACATGTAACTACATGTAACAAGCTGTAACAAGAATCAGCTGAGAATGGTATGCATGATTTCCCTGACGTCATTTCCCCCTTCACATCAGCTGATTTTAGTTACAGCTTGTTACATCTTGTTACATGTTGTCACAGCTTGTCACAGGTTTACAGGGAATAAGTTCCTCTTCATACGTCATTCTTTACAACGTTACGTGCTTCTACATATCAGCTGACATGAATGACGCAACGACGAGATGACGTAAGTGCCCAACTTATTCTTTAGAAACCTGTGACAACGTGTAACTACATGTAACTAGATGTAACGAAATTCAGCTGAGAATGACATGCGTGATGACGACAAAGTAAATGACGTAATATCTTCATTTATTCTTTGGAAATGTGTGACAACGTGTAACTACATGTAACTAGATGTAACAAGCTGTAACAAAAATCAGCTGAGAATGGTATGCGTGATGACGACAAAGTAAATGACGTAATATCTTCATTTATTCCTTGGAAATGTGTGACAACGTGTAACTACATGTAGCTAGATGTAACAAGCTGTAACAAGAATCAGCTGAGAATGGCGTGCGTGATGACGACAAAGTAAATGACTTTATGTCTTAACTTATTCCTTGGAAATGTGTGACAACGTGTAACTACATGTAACTAGATGTAACAAGCTGTAACTAGAATCAGATGAGAAATGAATACATGATGGCGACAACGCAGATGACGTAAACCGTTTACTTATTCAAACAACCGCAGGTACAATAAAGTATTTAAAAGAACTTATTAATGGTTCATCTCGGAGCAAACGAAAAAGTCATGCGGATGTATTTACGTTCGACATTTTACATCTAAATTCTGTATCAAGAGGAACAATTTTTTTGTGTTACGATTATATAGCGTATAAACTTATTTTGTTCCTTTGTATAAGTAAATTTGCAAAGCAATGGAGCATAAACATTTTTATCATTTGCACGTGTTCCTATTTCGTTAGTTCCTTTTGTTATAAAAGGAACAATTTCTGAGGCACTCTTGGGACCTTTAAAGTTTTTTTCAGATGCACGATGTTTTATAGAATAGAAAAGTCTTTGCAAGACCGATGTTTAATATCCTAAACGGTCTATGTTGTGCTGTATTCTGCTAACTTGCCATGTATTTGTACGGAAGGCTTTGTTCCGTTATATATGAGACAGAATGTTCCTATCGGTGTAATCATTATAAAAATCATGCAGTCGTGTATAATACGGAACACAAGTGGAAAACCCTAAAAACTTTCTGCTGACCACTTTAATTCGGTCTGTCAGTTTCCGCAAGTTTGCAATAAAAGAACAGCTTTTTGATTGGTCGAAATTCACACGTTTCCTAATTAAAACATTTGCATAAAAGGGATTGTCTTGATCTTCTGATTCACTACGTGACAGAGATGTTGAAAAGACGCATTTTATCAAAGAAGATGTGGCAAAAAGCTGTTGGAAATGAAAGGAAACCGAAAAGGTTGTCCTTAAAAACTACTAGCAATGGAGTGTACATATGCCCTGTGAAATCATGTGAAAGCGAAGGCTTTAAAACGCAAAGAGGTTGTAGAAAACACGTTTATACAAAGCATGGTTGGTTTTACTTTTTTGACGAGAAACCTGACGTTACCACTATATTTCCTGAATTTGCAACACGAGTATCCACTCAAAGTAAACGAAAACGAGGCTGCACTTCTTCAATGCCGATGTTTGTTAAAACATGTACTGTTGGAAAACTGTTTTCAAAATGGCTACAAAGTCCAGGTGGAGGAGGTAAAAGTTTGTGTCAAGCGGAACAAATAACAGCCAAACTATTAAAGTATGCGAAATTCTGTTGCGATGACGTATCTATTCTCTGGGACGTACCAGGATGTGTTATAGATTATTGCGTTGGATCGATTACAATGCTTTCTGACTTTGTGGATTACTTGAAGGACACTTGGAAACTTGGTCATTCTGGAATTATTGGCTACATGAACGCCATTTCTCACACGCTTGACTTCAGAAGGAGTAATGCAATTAAAAGCGAGAATATACCTGTATTCATTGCAGCTGAAATTTACTTAGACAGGGTAAAAAAGGGCTTAGCAAAGCAAATGAGGATTGAATGGAGTACAGTACTGAGCAAGGAATACCTTGAAACTATCAATTGTTGGGCTAGGCTGGAAGATTTACAAAATGTTATTCCTTTTCATGCCAACAAATTTTCACAGATATTGATTAACGCTAGTGATTCGACTGCCATCATTCCAGCACACGATTTATCTTTCAGCACTTCGTTTGTTGTAGCTGTACTGTTTCTAATGGTGAAAGCAAGTCGACCAATGACATATCAGTATTTGACTGTTGCAATGGTACGTGGCGTTGGAAGTGAAGGCGGTGTTATCGATCAAACAAGATTCAAAACAAATTATAAATATGGATTTGATACTCTCATTATTTCGAAAAGAGTGGTTGATATTTTGAATGGGTATATAGCTTGTATTCGGACCAGACTAAATCCTATCTGTGAGTACGTTTTGGTAACAAAGAATGGAACCCAGCTAAAACAGTTAAGTGTTATTTTCGGAAGAATTGTATACCACGCTATTGGAAAGTATATAAACCCGACAAGATACAGACAGATTATCGAAACGGAAAGCATGGGTAAACTGAACGAACGTGAGCAAGCGGCTTTATCACGTGATCAAAAGCATACATCACACGTAGCTAGAATACATTATCAAAAACTTCAATCAACCGAAGTAGCTCGTCAGGGTCAACAGTGTAGGGAAAAGCTGGTAACCACGGACAAAGAATGTACGAATAACCATCGTTTGAACGATAATTTTACGATATCAACTTCTAACGAACTCGACAGTAATGGAGTGGACCGAAGAAATGAACGAGCGAAATCGTTTCTTAACATTGCTTTAAACGAGAACTTATCCGCTGCAGCAGAACCGCAGAATAAAGGCATCAAACGACAAAGCAAGGCTGCATTTTCGGCTACTGAAGACTCGTTTCTTTCTTATGGCATCAAAAGATATGGTCAGGGAAAATGGACAGCGATTTTAGGAGATCCGGAATATAGCTTTCATCCTTCACGAAAACCGAGTACTCTAATGATCAGAGCAAAGAAGTTGAACTTAATTTAACATACGAGATTTATCTACTATGTCTGTGTTAAATTTGTAAACAGTTCGTTACTTTGTATGACTACATTAGCACTAACTATAGGGGAACAGCTTTCTTTACGAGTAACAGTTGGTAGATCAGGATGTTCTTCAAGTTCCGTAAATGTCTGTTTACCAATAATGGGGAGATCCACACAAAGTTTGAACTAAGTGAAGAAGATCGACGATGCTTGAAAAGTTTGTTAGATGCAAGCCAAATAATAGGACCAAGACCATTTTATTTCGCAAATATAACCGACTCCACAGGACTGATGGCTAAGCTGATCTTCTTAAAGAGGAAGGAAAAACATAACCTGTTGCTGAAAGACTTAAAACATATAGTACTTTTGAAGAAATGTAAAGAAAATTTAAGAGTGAAGAAAAACTTAAAATGAATATCTGCCTCTTCAATCTGTAGTCCCCTACGGCATTTTAATCACCTTATCACGCCTAATTCTACCTTTTGACCCTTCGATAAGCAAATGGCCTTTACAGCACCTTGTAATATCTTGTTACAATTTGTTACCTACTACCAGGCAATTTGATAGGAGTAATAAGTCATCTAACTACTTAGTTTCCAGACTCTCCGATAAGCAAGTTGTCTTGCAGCAACTTATCACCCCTTGTTCTTTCTTGTTCCTCCTAGTTTCCCCTTATTCCCCGTTATTTCCCATGCCAAGAAGATAAATTATGGACTTGCTCTACCAGACGGGGTACCTAGAGGGCGAGGGGAGGTGGGAGCAGGAGGTTAGTTATGGCGTTGCCTGTTTGTTGCCCGTTATTTCCCCTTATTTTCCCTTATTCCTCCTTATTCCCCGTTATTCCTCATCGTTAGGTGAGAATTATTTTGTTCTATCTCCATTTTTGGAAAAAATGAGCTCCGATTGTTTTCAAGCTTTTCAGGATCATTTCGTTCTTTCTCCGTGAGCTTTTTCCAAAAACAAGTGCAAAATCTCCTTCAAACGACAGTCTGATATTGTTTTATGTCCTTATTTGTGATAACGCCTTACAATTATTATGTTCTATCTCCAAAAGTCAAGCAAATACGGCTTATTCTATGTACAGGTTGATACGAGGATATTGATTTACCCTGAAACCACTGTTAGATAATCTTGTAAATAGTGGAGATTGTTTGTTTTTATTTTATTTTTAAAATGGCGAACGTGGAAGCGATTTATCAATCATAAGATGCTGATAAAGCCTTAAAAGCGCATTCATTTTCTATGGTTTGAATATAATCACAAAAACTAATGTCATGCAAATATAAAAAGTCAATGAGAACATACAAAGGACGTTAATCAATTGACAAAATAGCCAATCTTCGCCCTAGAAAATTTTACGCCATCTTTAAATACACAGTTTTAAAATATAAATTGCATAGATTGGTGCCAAACCTATCTTTTTTCACTTTAATGTAATCTTACAAAAAGGAACATTAATAGGAGACATATAGGCAAACATCCTCTCAAGATCATCATTTTTGGCGTTTGAAATCAATCTGCTAGCTTTCAAAACTTATGTAAAACTTATGGGATTTATGGAAATTTTTGGTTAGACTTTCTGGTTTGTTGACTCTTGGTCAGTTGAGCCTGTTTAAATGGATCGGTAAATTTTTCTTTATAAAAGACATGATTTGGAGTGTTTTTGCGATGAACAACTGTTTTGATTGAAAAATACGGAACAGATTTATAATTAAGCAATGCAGCAACTTGAATGAAGTTCTTAATGCTGTCTGATTGCACTTGTATTACCATGAACGGATGTTTTTGATTCACATTTGGTAGCATTTGCACCAACCCAAGTGGAGAGAAGGCTCTGTCAATTTGACTATGAATATTATCAACTTCTTGAATGCTGGAACGACAAGGTTCACAAAACCTCTGTTCGATTATAACTATCTCTGTCGAAAAATAAACTCTTGAAGAGCAGAGCAGATTTATAACTGTTTCGATTTTGTGCTACGCACGAGTAAAACCAAAGTATAACTTTTTTAATGGCATGGTCATCCTTAGGAATTCTTTCCAACATTAACATTGTAGTACTGGCAATGTCATTCCCTCCCTCTTCCAGTAAAGCTCCAAAGCACACAATACCCTCTCTTGTATGAACAATATATATATGTATGGTGATAGCTTTCTTTTGTATTAAAAGTTTCCTACTTTAGATTTTAGCAAGCTTATAACATTTTCTAAGCTAATACAAACAACAGCTACCTTTTTATCTTTAATTTCACGAGCGATTTTTCGTTCAGCCCTGCTGTCAATTTTAGATGTAACGTGTCTGTTCTATTTTACTGTCAGCTGATGCCAAAGACTTTTAAGGAAAATTTGTAATCTTTTTAAATTCCAAATTAAGATTTTTGAGTGCCCAAGCAACTCCAAGTGATATACACAGAAGCAACATAAAGGAAAATTGATGTTTTTCGTACTGCATAAAACATTTTTTGTCAGTTAAAGGTGAATATGCAACAGCATGGAGTTAAAACAAAATAATTTTAATAAATATCACTTGTTTCGCTACTATTTTGTTCTATCTCCAATTGCAAACTTTTCCTTGAGGAGAGTGGGTACTTGCAAATTTGAAATAATTTTTGGTCAGGGACTCCAAATACGATGTATTCAAAATGTACCAAGTATCTTTCCATAGAAAGGTTTCTTAAAGATTTTGTGTGGTTATGAAATTTAAAACTTAAATTTCTCAGTTTAAAGAAATTGGAGATAGTACAAAATAATTCTCACCTAACGTCATGTCAAGAAGATAAGTTATGGACTTAATTCAAACTTAAGTCAAGTCCGTTATGAAGTCACTGTTTGCTCAGAACAGGTGTCTTCAAGCCTCTTTTAAGTTCATAAACTTTTCTCTTTCATAAGGGGAATAACGGGAAACAAGGGGAATAAGCAGGAACAATAAGAAAGAAGGGGAAATAAGGTTAACGCCTATAACTACCGCCCATAGGTAACGCCTTCAAGAGGAACAACTCCATAACTTATCTTCTTGACATGGGGAATAACGGGGAATAAGGGGAAAGAAGGAGGAACAAGAAGGAACAAGGGGTGATAAAGTGCCGCAAGACAACTTGCTTATCGGAGAGTCTGGAAACTAAGTAGTTAGATGACCTTAAAGTATTTATTGGTTTGTTTATTTATTTTTGTGTGGCTTAGATATGAAAAACTCAAGGTAAGTGATACATTATTTATTCGTCGTCACTTATAACCTACCACTTCTTTTGATACATGTGTGGCTACGAATGGTTTTCGGTCTTCATCTTCGTCGCTGCTGATTTCTATGGTGTACGTTGGAATTACTCTTGTGGCAAAAGGTTTTCGTTCAAGCACGAAATCGTCAGGATTGTCAACAGGTACAAACAAATCAACATCATTATCGGAGCTTTCATCATCTCTCTGTGTTTGCAATTCAGGTTGTACGCTATTCGTTGATGGTACTTGCGTTTCCCAATTTGGAAAGCGATGCTTAAAAACACTCCTGCGGAACACTTTCCTTTCTTTCCCATTCATAAAAAGCCAACTGTCGTATAGTGAATCTGATCCTTCCCACTCGACGCTTTGCCGCATTTTGTATACCTTGATGATCTTCTCATTCAGTGTATGCACTATTGACTTCCAATCCAACATTAATTTATACACATTTTCCATGTAATGGACATCATGGGTTTGGCGCGTAAAATCTATTAGCTCATTTTCGACGGAAAGCAGCTCGTACAGAGTGCCTTCAAATCTATCGGCTTCCAATACGGCATGAGCAACTGCTTTTAGCGATACTCCAGTCGTATCTTCAACTTCAGTTGTAACGCTGGGAGCTTGAGAATAAATGAAAGAGTTACTCCCTGTCAGCAATGTTGATAGATCGCAGTCGAAGTCGTTGTAAACTGCGCCGAGTGAACGATCCTCCTCTTCATCTAATGTGGCGAATATGGGCATGTCTTTTAACTCGTCAGCCAGAAAATGGAAAACATCCATACAATGTCGCCTGAGCCAACCTAAACGCAAATAAACACATAGTTTTATTACATAGCCGAAATAAACAGTAATTCTGTTGAATTTTAGAAGGTTTACTATTGACCTGAGACACTTCCGTCTTTGCTTGATAATGCTTTCGTATTAAACACGGCAAGTCGTTTTCGAATTGCCTCGCCATCGGTATTATCCCCAAAGTCGGGATATATGTTTGTAGTGATAAAGAAACCGCTGTTGTAAATGAAACGCGAAGCCTCTTTATGCTTTTGGGGCACCATAACGAGGCCACCTGCAGGTAAATCAAGACAGAAATGTCATGAAACGTCCATGTACTTTAGGCGTTTGTGCTCAATAGATGTATTTTACCTTGAAGAATTCTTTTAGCATCTTCGCATGAAAGACTATTGGACGTCCATTCGTCCATGAAAACAACTTGCGTCATCTGGTTGATCATATGGCCAGAGAATCTTCCAACCTCTACAACTCCGGCTATATAGCGGGAAGAGATAATACCTGAATATTAATGAAATTGTTGAAATCAATCTCTTCCTGTCAAAATTAAAGAATATAAGGAAATGAGAAGGAAAAAATTGCATCAAAGGGTGACAAGAAACATGGCTTGGGAATCAAATAAAAAAGTAGGTCTTTTTGGGAACGATACCTTGAAACGGACAAAACCAATTTGTTTTGCCACTGTCCGGCGGTCCAACCAAGCATAATTTTGGTTCTTTCATAGGGAACTTTCCGTGCATTAGGATCTGGTAGTACTTTTGATAAAAGTTCATTCGAACTACTGGATTTGGAAAGCTGTTTTTCACACCTGAACGAAAGGAAAACAGTTTTAATGGTCATCACTTGAACAACTAATCGAAAGATAATTCTATTAGGCATACCTTCAATAAACTTGACTGGGTACGGAATTACACCTTCAACGTACTTGTACCTCACGTAAGCTCGTGGCGATCCATTTAAGTCAGCCGGGTTTTCTTCGAATGCCTTTCCTTCTACGTTAAAGAAGTATCCGTCTAGTACTTCTATAAAGTTATAATCAATTTTTAGCGGTTCAATAAGGCGACAAGATCTCTCTGACAATAATCCTGTCAAGGTGCCCACAAACGGCGTTACAAGATCTGCGATGTGACCATTTCCCAGTAATGATAGCAAGTAACTTTTTACTGAACAACAAAAAACGTATGTACGAGTTGATTCGGTGATCTTCTTAAACACGCCTCCATCATTAATGCCGTATCCGTTGTCTAGCATTGTTCTTTTTATCACATCAACTGCTTGACAAATCTTTGATGTCGGCTTTGCTTGCTTTTCGGGGACTACATCGCGGTCTAACAAAGGCACTAAAGGTAAAGGAACAAGCAATAAAGATGGAACCAAAGAAGAACATGAAAGAAAACTTGAGTAAGGTTTTACAATTCTCAGTAAGATCTCTTAACGAGAATTTGATGGTAAACTTCATCTTGTTAACGCCTTCTATCAAGTTCCTTCTCGTTTCACAATCAAGCCGCGTGCAAAGTACAATTTCAGCGGGCTTTGCCAGGGACACCATTTCCTCGTTCAAGTTAACGTTTTGGATTTCAAAACCAGACTTTTCTGCCTCGTCTCTTATGATTTCCTTTTGCGATAACTGTATTAGTTCGGATGACTTGATTGAGTTCCAGTCTTTCAGAACAACGAATAGTGACGCCGCATACGCATCTAAGGATGTCTTACAACCTGCGAAGGATACAGATAAAATATGAAACCACAATTAAAGCATCACACAACCTATATAGTTCATAGTTTCATACGAAAAAATAAGTGAATTACCTCTTCCTTTGACAACATTACAGAGGTCTAAGCCAGAATCCATGAACATTTTGGTCAGAATGTCTTCATACGATGACAGGCTACATTCCGGCCAATCAAGTGCTATCCAAAAGGATAAACCTGGCTCACTGGTCTGCTCTTCTGTATCATCAGCAACCTCGTCGTTGTCATCTTCGCTGTTGTCGTTTTGAGTTAACCCAGACAACGACATAGTATCTTCTGATACCGATGCTTTCCTTTTAGTGGATTTACGCTGGATAGCCGTGAAACAGGATACAAAAGCCACCACATTTCTCTGTTCTGTTAGTATGGCATTTATTTGCTGTCTTTTCGACCATATGCTTTTCAAAGAATAGCCAGTCTGCCACAAAACACGAACAGCGCATACATGATACTTTACCACAATAGGCGATACAATATATGCTCTTAAAGCGTTTTTAATGATTTTGCTTTTCAAACTTCCTTTGGCACGTATTTGAGAAGACATTTTAAAAATTCTGTCTTTTAGCAGATTCAATCAAGTAATACGGAACACTTTTTCTCTTCTACGATTATATATCGTTGTGATTATCATTATTATCATTAAGCGCTAGAGCCACCCTACTTGAATTTGACCTAAATATTTGGTTAAGGCTGTTACACCGTCAAATGTAGTAACTCCGTCAAATGTAGTAACTCCGTCAAATGTAGTAACTCCGTTAAATGTAGTAAATCTTCTACGACAAATGTAGTAAATCCGTTAAATGTAGTAAAAATCTCCGTCAAATGTAGTAACTCCGTCAAATGTAGTAAACCTACGACAAATGTAGTAAATACCTTTAAGTTTGGAATGAGCAATAATTAAGCCAAACACGTGAAGATCTTCCCAGGTAACTTTTCAAGGGCTATCAGATGGCTGCATAATTAAAACCAAAATCGCGCATGCGCAGTAAAAAAACGTTAATATGATCTGAATGAGCCGTAATTAGGAAAAACACATTAAGGTCTTCGCCAAGTAATTTTTCCAGTGCTATCAGGTGGCTGTGTAGTAAGCCTGGAATTTGCGCATGCCCATTTACAGCATGTTAGTACACGTAAAATCAGTCATAATTAGGCAAAACACATGAACGTCTTCATCAATTAGTTTTATAAGGGCTGTTAAGTGACCATAAAATGAAACCAAAAATCGCTCATGCTCAGTAGAAATATACTTGTATGAGGTTAATGAGCCATACTAAGTTAAAACGCTGGAAGGTTTTAACCAGGTAACTTTTAAAACTCTATAAATTCAGGCTATTGTTTTCCATCATTATGTTGCGTAATATTTCTTTTGCGGAATAGAAATCTTCACTAAAAGTATATGTCAGTTCTTCTTAGCATTTACTTTCAAATAAACAAGTTCCAGATAATCCTGACATTAACTTATATTTGTCAAGTCACTTGGCATGAGCAAGTTGTCTCTGTTAATAAAATCATCGTATATAGCAGAGTAAGTGATTCAGTTTTGCACTTAGAGACGTTATTGAAAAGTGTGCAAAGACCAATAAAAAATGGTGTGTGAAGGCGTGTGAAGTGGAATAGTGCGCTTATAACTCTATTGGCTGGTGGGCATGGGTGGTACATAATTAAAAGTATAGCTTGGCCGTAAATTTATACTATCAGACAATTTTGCATAAGATCATTCTACATGCTCCGTTATCCTTCAATGGAAGATATTTTAAAACTCAAATATCTGTTTACTTCTTTGGTTATCATCGTTGAAAATCATTGAATTGTATTTGCATAGGGTCTCTTTATAAAATCCTTTTAACAAGTACTTGTTCTGTTATTGGTAAAGGTATTCTGAACTCATTGATTTAACTGGGACATAGGGAGTTATAACCTTTAGTGAAGCACGCAGTTAGCATATTGTCACTTTTTAATTAAGTATTTCATTTCTAACCGACTCTTAGTTTGTGAGAAGGAGGTAAACCCTTGTATGCGTGACGTCAATTGAATTCAGGATACCTTCAAACAAACACTTCTTATGTTTTGTTACCAGTACTGAAAAAACAAATGAAAATATATATTAAAATTCAATTAAACTAGATACAACTAAGTCCTAAAAATCATCATATATACATAGAAAAACATAACGGTTAAAATATTCGTCAGAAAAGCCACAAATGTAAAAACCTCGAAAAGAAGAAAAGTCCGCAAAAGTGAAAGTGAAAATCACAAAACGGGAATCACCAAAAAGTTTGAAACATGTCGAAAACCCTCAAAGACCCTCGCCACATTATTTCAAAATCTAACATTCTCACAGCTTAGCCTCATCACAGGCAAGAGAAAAGTCCTCAGCAGTGTCCACATTAACCTGCACTATACGACTGCCCCTAAGGCAGAGCAAAGCAGATCGCATAATGAAGAAGGGCAGTTTGCACCTGATCCATGTCATTATACGATCATAACCTTGACCTGTCCTAGCAGCAATCTTTTGAGCAAGATGTTTATGGAATACGGTTGTTTCTGGACTCATTCCTCCATTAATTGTGTAGATAAGTGGGGTCAGAGTCCCGTGTTTGTTGTTGATCACCCTGTCATAGTATTTTCGCTTTTTCTCATTCTCGTGTTTCTTGTAGATCGTTTCAACGGGAGTTGTCACTTGAGATGCAGCGTTCGTATTTGTCAGGCGAACATCGAAAAAAGCTGACTGACCAGGACGCCAAAACCCCTGTGCTCTAATATCAAGTCGGGCTTCATCGCCATCTACCGGTTGGAGTTTTGGTTCGATCTCAACATCGTTGCAAACAAGTTTTATTAAGTTGGCTTCGAAGTCGCGCACATTGTTGTGTCTGATGGTAACAAAACCACCTTTTTTACAATTCATGGCGTGGTTGGTGTCAAAGACTTCGCCACAAGCACATTTAGAAGGCAAATTCGTGCTTTTGTCGTTGTAGCGAAGTGCAAATGCATCTCGAAATTCGTCCTTGTTAAGATTAAATCCCTGATCTTTTAAGGGTAGGACGTTTAGCCAACTAGAAGCGCCTTTTTCACGGGTTTGATCTAATGCCCGTTTTTTGTCTGCCGATAGATTATTGTCGACTATCTCACGTTCCATGGTTTTAGATTCATTTACTTCCTGTTGTCACACACTTTTTACCTCCTTTATTGTCTCCTTTGACGGCAATGTACTACCTTGAGCGACAATGATGGCTACAAGTGGGGCGGTAATATACTTAGATGAAACGAAATCTATTTTGGCTTTCTCTGTCAGAATAGGTATTCCAAGTCCACTGTCCTTAATGGAGAGCTTGAACAGCTGTCTCTCGCTTTCGGAGATGGTGTGTCCGAGTAAGGCTGGTATAAAACGATCGTCAATTACCCTGTCTAAGGGATGTAGGTATTGGTCCATGCCCTCAATTGTACGCATGAAATAATTAAAGCGATGCATTTCACCGTGGGTGTAGGCTGCTAAAGCGGACTGGGGTTCAGTTACTGCGATCTCGGCTAGCTTGTTCATTTCGTCACACCACGAACTAACTTTTTCTTTAACATACTTTCTTTAAAGGTGTTACTACCGATTGTGGCGCCAAGATGTCGCTTTCCTTCTATGGTGAATTAAATTGAAGATTGACCAAAAACCTGCTTTGCTTTATCAAGCAGTTCTTGGGTTTTTGCAATTAGCCAGGTTTTAGGCTCATTGACATAATAGTCGCATTTGTTGCCTTCGATTCGAAGTGTGTCCCACCATTTTTTCACAGTTGTCATCTTCAAAGATTTCCCTCATGGTGTGGATTGCGGCTTCAGCACCACTCTCAAGCCCAGTTGCTACTTGGAGAGGTCCTGCTGTCTCTTGGATGTCATTTTTTAGTGTCCAACCTATTGCTTTACCAACGATTCGCCGTAGTACTTCACCGACACCGATCGGGCGTATACCTGTATTTTTATTCAGGGGAATTAGATTACAATTTACCAATGCGTCAATGGTATTAGGATCAACGATGGTCGCTGCTAGTTTTCGTGCTAGGATCGCAATTTGTTCACAAAGTTCCTTCCCTTCGACTTTAAATTTATTACTAGCATGTAGCTTTAGCTAAAAATGCCCCCGCCCTCAAGCATTCCAATTCGTGCACACAACAAGCTATACATTGCAAGCTATACAACGGAAACCAAAACAAAGAAAACTTTGTTACTTTTTGTTATCTCTTGGTCCTATGCCACACTGATGCTAATTTATACCTTTCAAATAGTGTAATTAAGGCTTAACAAGTAATATCAGAAAGTATTGACTCCAAACAAAAGAAATGTGTGAACTGAAACCATGGTTACGTATTTTATAATCAAAATAAGATAAACATTTGTTAAAGAAATTCTGTAAGAGCCAAAAGAAAAAAAACAAGATGCCCTTACGGGCAGAAAGATTTCTGCAAAATCTGTTGAAGCATGAAAAATGAAAAAAGTTATGACATTTATGAAATTCGACAAAAAATGTTACACAATCTAAGTGGGCTCGAACCACCGACCTCTCGGTTAACTGCCGAGTAACTAGCCAACTGCGCCACGGAACTACACGTGTATCTGTAATGTAAAAACCCCTAGCTTTAGACAGGAAGAAAAAAATGGAGGAGAAAAACCAAAGTCGGTTGTAATGTATTTCTTGTTTTTGCAAAAATCCAAAATCGAAATATTTTATGACATATTTCGTGGGGTCGAACCACCGACCCTTCGGTTAACAGTTGACTGTACTAACCAGCTGTGCCACGGAAGCCATGCACGTTAGTATAGATATAAATATATATAGCTCTTTTGACTCTTCTGTTTACAAAACGTCGAGAACTTCTTTTTAGTTAGAAAAGAATGATCAGAGTCCAAGATAATTACAAGTTTCTTCTATATATTTTCTGTTTTCACCTTAAAATATGTATATCTTCTTTAAAATCCATTTAATATTGATCAAAGAAACTTTTGTAAATCTTTCGCTGACATGCAATGCACGGTGCTTTGGCTTCATATAAATGCACGCACGAAATTTCAAAAAACCGCTAGGTTTGGACAGTATGAAAAAGAACAAGATGCCCTTACGGGCAGAAAGATTTCTGCAAAATCAGCTTAAGTGTGAAAAAACTATGCCAGTCTTGAAATTTAAAGAAGATTGAATCATTTCCACAATATATGTTTATTAAATTTTTGACCATGTACTCCCCAAAAATCCAGAAAAACGTAATTGTCACTATAAAAAATGAACATACTAATTATTATAATTATTATTATTATTATTATTTTATTTGGTAAAGCAGGTTACAAAAAAGGCAGCATAAGCTGATGTGGACCTACTATAATAAAATATATATATATATGGTCTATATACAATAAAAATATTACATAATAAATATTGAATAAATAAAATATAAGGAATAAAATGTTCTTAGATGTTTTAGTCGATATAGTTAAGGTAATGGAAACTAAAAGACTAGAATGGATATTATGAACTAAGACACAGGACACGAAAGTAGGTTTGCACAAAACTAAAAAGGATTTTTGATCGAAACTAAGCTAAAACCACAAACAAAAGATATCTAGAATTAGCAAACAAGAATATAATGGTTATATATATATATAAAAAATGAACACCAATAAACTTGAATACATTTGAATGACATAATTTTCTTTATTTTGTTGGTACGTAATGATATTAAAGATAATATTAAATGTTATGAAATTATGAATTCAATATATGTCTAGTCAAACTTACTAACAGAATTCCTAAATAACAAGCAAAAAGAGGAAAACAGATTTTGATCATGCAAAATGTATCCAGAAATACATACAAAATCAACATACATAACTGAAAACAGAAATTTGTGCTTCAGTTTCGTTAACAATATGCCATTGCCACCTTTTTAATTTACAAACAAACCTGAACTAAATTTAATACAAAGATTATAAAGATTTATACAGAAACTTAAAAAACATTAAATTTTTAATTACGCATACACCCAAGGGCATTATAGGAAAGCATAACTGAAACAAAATCTTACATCAACACTGCCAATAAACTTCATGAACAAAATAACATTGAATTTATGTAGATGCTTACAGATATCACAGTGATTACGTAGGTCTTTCAATATATACGGTCAATCTTCCTAATTACGAAAAGACTTCCCAATGGTAAACATAGATTTGGATTATGAAAATATGTGATTCAAACTTACTAAAATTAGCAAATATAACTGAAAGCAGAAAAAACTTACAGACAGTAGTCAAGATAAGTTTCCTATTTGTTATCGTAAATAGAAGTCCTCATTCCTAATTACAGACATTGATAATACAGCCAAAAGCTATACAAGTAAATATGCTAAAATAGCTAGAGAAACATACATCAAACATCAAATATGATGCTGACAGAGGGTAGACAGACATCCTTGGCTGTTGGAGCTGAAGAGGAAACTGAGCTGAGCTGTGCGTATCCAGAGCTTAAAAAGCATTACAGCCCACACTTGAAACAAACAATCTTTTGTATTAAGAAAGGCTTAAAGAATCCCAGACATTTTCCAAAAAACAAAAGAATTCGTTCCTTTTTTCACAAACTTGTTTTGATAAAACATGTTGAGTCGAAAAATACCCGGATGATCACATGGCAGAAATTCAAACCAATAAACTAGCGCAATTGAAGTTAGGTAGCACCCTTTCGTAATACTGGCGCTTTATGTACCAATGAACATTGAGACGGCGGTTGTATGAACCAATGAATTTCGAGATAAAAAAATCGCTAGGTTTGGACAGTAAGAAAAAAATGAAAGAAGAAAAAAAAACGAAAGCCGGTTGTAATAGCTTTCTTGCTTTCGCAGAAATCTAAAAAACTTTTTCAAAAAAAAAATTAAAGCGAAAAATCCATTAGAAATCTGCGTTTAAAACTTTGATTCAAACAAGAAATAGCCAAAGTTTACATAAAAAACAAGAAAAAAATATAAGAAGGTTTTATTGATCATGATCACACCAGGTTTGGGGGAGGACAGAAAGAAGGAAAACACGAAGAACGACAATTTGTAAGCTTTCTTGCATACACAAAAATCCAATTAAAATCTTTTTAAGGCAAGATCCGCCAAAAATCAGTGCATTGAATAAAATTTATCGAACGAAAGATTATTTAGAGCTAAAATATATACAAAAATAAAATGTTGTTGGCGAAATTAAAGATTTCAAGCTGTGCTTCAAAATCCTAGTCGTTCACTTCACTAAAACAACACAAAAGTAATATGAAAAATGTCAAAGCAATTTTAGCATACGAACTTCCTAAATAACATAGTATAATGTAATAATAACTTAGGAAAGAGATACGAAAAAACATTCCACTTACAGTACCATGCTTTGAAACGGGAAAAAAAGCAAAGTCAGCTAATTAATTGTATTCCACCGTGTAACGTCAACACGAAAGTTGGAAGATGATGATGATGATGATGATGAAGAACAAAATCTGAACTGACATTCGCCTATCTCGTAAAACTACTATGCCTCTTCGCTCGCTTACGTTCGCTGCGGGGGCAACTAGCAAGCATAGTTCTACAGGGTGGGCCAAAAAAAACCGGCCCCCTAAAGAAACATTATAACTCAAAACAAAGTAAAGGTAAAAACATGGTAAGAAATTTTAGGACTGTTTTTTAACATATCCAAAACAACTTAGAAAAATATTTGGCTGTAAAATGGAATATTAAAGAAGGTATAATTAATTATCGGCCCCTTACTGAATATTCAATGAAATATTTTTTACTGAATTTGACGTCAAAAAGTTAGTGCAATACTCACGTATAACTAACTATGCACTTTTCTTTTTTCTTTTCTTACCTTTTTATTTTAACAATTTAATGTCTTCTTCTCAATATAGAGGCTTCTTTTGTAGTTCAGTAAACAAAAGATCAACAGACATGGCGCCAGTCACTTTTTTTAGTCAACAAAGTTTGCGTCTACTAAAATTTTTTTTCTTTGTTCTTTTTTCTTGATTTGTTAATCTCTTTTGTTTGTTTTTTGTAACACTTATTGTTTGTCTTAGTTTTAGATTAGATTAGTAAAATCATGCCATTTTCTTATGAAGATAAAATATTAATTAAACAACTTCGTTTGGAAAAAGGTTGGGGAAGAAAGCGTATGATGTCAGATATTCCAAATAAAAGTTGGAAACGCACTGCACTTGCTGACCTTTTGCAAAAAATTGATCGAACGGGAGATGTTCAGAGAAAGAAAGGTAGTGGTCGACCTAAAAGTGGGCGAACTGAAGAGAACATTGAAACCGTAGAAGAACTCATATTGAGTCAAGAAGAGGCAGGGTCACACAATTCTCCAAGAATTATTGAAAGGAACACGGGAATACCAAGATCTACCGTAAGGAGAATTGTTAGTGAGGATTTGAAACTAAAAGTTTACAAACGATTGAAGGTACAGAGATTGTCTAACCTAAATATTGAACAAAGAAAAATACGTTCTGCTCGTTTATCCAAACGTTACCCTTTACCCCGTGATGTAAAGAAAATATGGTTTAGTGACGAAAAGAAATTCACTGTATCAGCGCCTGTTAATAGCCAAAATGATCGGGTTTACACGTACGATGGCAAAAAGAGAAATGTTTCCCCCAACCGGTTACTAAGAGGAAATTCAACTTTTTCCCAATCTGTTATGGTATCAGCCTTCGTATCAAAGCTTGGAAAAGCTCCAATTGTCTTTGTGGAAAAGGGTGCAAAAATAAATGCTACATATTATCAAAAGATCTTGCGTAGTCAATTACGAAATATTCGAAAAATGTCTGGTAAGCAGTTCACAATCCAACAAGATGGGGCAAGAAGTCATACAGCTAAAACCACGTTGGATTTTTTGAGGAAGAATGTTCCCGATTTCATATCGAAAGAAGATTGGCCAGCTAATAGTCCAGATTTGAATCCCTTAGATTATTCTATTTGGGGAGCATTAGAAGAACTTGTGTATCGATCAGGATAGAAATTCTTGACTCCGAGTCATTAAAATCTGCAATAAAGAAAGCATGGCAAGCTCTACCGCAAACTTTGATTAACAAAGCAATAGATCAATGGCACAGTCGTTTATCTTGTTGTGTGCAAAATGAGGGAGGTCATATCGAACATATGTTCTCTTGAATTATGTATTTATTTATTTTTTACTGAATTGGAAATGCTTCTGTAGTCGTAACGTCAAATTTTGTTAAAAAATTGATGGTGAATTGACACCTTGATGAAGAAAAAGTGATGTATCCTCTTTTCTGTTATTCCTTTAGCCGCCAAATTTTCCATGTTATTTTGAAATATAAAGAAAAGCACGTGTTTGAATTTTACTAACGTTTCCATGTTTACTTCGCTTTAAGCTACAATTTTTCGATAGGGGGCCGGTTTTTTTTGGCCCACCCTGTATATTGATCCGAATCTAGCTTTGAAGGGCCGGCAGCCCCTTTCGTCAATCTTGCTGCATCCCTTATCAGACCTTCGTTAATTGCATCGAAGTATGAAGGATCAACTAGATTAATTGGCCCATGGAGTAGTGTTTCCTTCTTGATGTCAGCCGGGGGTGGATGTTTTGACTGCAATTCACGTACTGTATCATCATTTGCTGGAAGTACGTCTGAGCTACTGTTGTTGGATAGGATTTGAGGGCAGCACTCACTTTACCCTCCATCATAAGCTTAGCGAAGATACTGAAAATGCATGTATATTTACATGAACTTTACTTTTCTTGTCACAATTCTACCCAAACATTTTCACTGTGCGCGCGCGAAATTGGGATCTATTATATGGTCACTTCATAACACCTGGAATATTATATGATAAAAACCTTGATGTGTTTTGCCTAATTGTGGCTCATTTGCCTCATACCAGCATGTTTCTACTGCGCATGAGCGATTTTTGGTTTATTATATGGCCACCTGATAGCCTTTGAAAAGTTACCTAGTGAAGACGTTCATGTGTTTTTTTTTTAATTATGACTGATTTTACGTGTACTAACATGCTGAAATACGCATGGGCAAATTCCAGGCTTACTACACAGCCACCTGAAAGTACTGGAAAAATTACTTGGCGAAGACCTCAATGTGTTTTTCCTAATTACAGCTCATTCAGATCATATTAGCGTCTTTTTTACTGCGCATGCGCGATTTTGGTTTTAATTATGCAGCCATCTGATAGCCCTTAAAAAGTTACCTGGTGAAGATCTTCACGTGTTTGGCCTAATTATGGCTCATTCCAAACTTAAAGGTATTTACTACATTTGTCGTAGGTTTACTACATTTGACGGAGTTACTACATTTGTCGCAGATTTTTACTACATTTAGCGTTACTACATTTGACGGAGATTTTTACTACATTTAACGGAGTTAATACATTTGACGGAGTAACAACTTACATTCCAGTACTAATTATCTCTTCGACAAAATCAATTGCACCAGCTTGTTATACCAAAAAATGTAGTAACTATGACAAATGTGAATGTAGTAAAAATCGACGGCAAACATAGTAATTTCGCTAAATGTTGTTGTGCCACACTTTGTAATAACATCTGTCACACTTTATAATAGCTGCCACACTTTGTAATAACTTCTTGCCACACTTTGTAATAACCTTAATGCTACACTTTGTAATAACATCTGCCACACTTTGTAATGATTTTCGAGCATTCATAATTGCCCCCGACCGAGGACCGAGGAAAGTTGTTTAAGTTTTTTGCCCCCGCAGCGAGCGTAAGCAAGCGAGGAGGCATAGTAGTTTCACGAGATAGGCGAATTTCAGTTTCCGATTTTGTTCTTCATCGTCATCATTATCATCATCTTCATCCTCCAACTTTTCGTGTTGACGTTACATGGTGGTATACATTTATTAGCTGACTTTACTTTTTTCTCCTTTCAAAGCATGGTACTGTGAGTGGGAGACAAAATGTTTTTTCGTATCTCATTCCTAATTTATTATTACATTATACTATGTTATTTAGGAAGTTCTTACGCTAAAATTGCTTAGACATTTTTCATATTACTTTTGTGTTGGTTTAGTGAAGTGAACAACAAGGATTTTGAAGCACAGCTTGAAATCTGAAATTTTGCCAACCATACATTTTATTTTTGTATATGTTTTAGCTCTAAATATTTCATTCAATAAACTTTGTTCGACGCACTGGCGGATCTTGCCTTAAAAAAGATTATAATTGGATTTCTGTGTATGCAAGAAAGCTATATTACAAATTGTCGTTCTTCGTGTTTTTTTATTTTAACTGTCCTCCTCGCCAAACCTAATCATACTACAATCCCGGACAAAATATTATGGCAATAAGCACGAAATTCACGTCATGAGGCCCCCCTTCCCCCACCATCAATGTTATCGATGTTTGTTGGGGACCCTGGCTGGACACAACTCAAAACATTGATGCTGGGGGAGGGGGTATTTGAATTCTTCATGAAAAACATCAGTTTTGCCACAATTTTTGTCCGGGATTGTAGATCTAAACTTAAACAGATGAAAATCTGCACATAACTTTGTTACTTTTTGTTATCACTTAGACCTAAGTCACTTTATTGATGCTAATATACTTTTCGAAAAGTGTAATAAAGGCTTAACAAGTAATATCAGAAAGTATTTGCTACAAACAAAAGAAATGTTTGAACTGAAACCATGGATACGTTTTTTATAATCAAAACAAGATTTGTTAAGAAATTCTGTAAGAGCCAAAAGAAAAAAAACAAACTCTTTTTTAAAAAAAAAAGCAAAATATCCATTAGAAATCTGCGTTTAAACTTTGATTCAAAACAAAAAGTAGCCAATGTTTATAAAACAAAAACAACAAGAAAATGTAAAAAGCTTTTACTGATCATGATCACACATGTTGTGCCGTGTTTTGTAATAAAAACAGCTCATTTTGTTATAGCTGCCGTGTTTTGTAATAAAACCGGCTCATTTTGTTATAAAGCTACTTCTTAGTAAAAGTGCTGATAAAATCAAATGTTTTGGTGATTGTTTCAATTGAGCTGGTGTTTTGGTCAATGTAATGGCAATATCAGATGTTTTAATTCAGGTCATGGTGTAGTCTGGATACCATACTACTTTTTACACCATACTACTTTTTACAGAGAAGTAAAACGGGAATGGAGCGAGCATCCCATCTAGTGATGGTGTTGTGCAAAATTCTGTATGGGTGCCTTAAATAAGATCCAATACAAGCTTGAACTATAGACAAACATTAACAATAAGCTTATAGCTTATTTTTGTATGCGCGAAAAAAGGGTAAGCTGGTTTAAATTCTGTGAACTCGGTGTTAACATCGACAGCTTACTCTTTATTATTTATACTTTTATTGTTATCAGTTCTACAAACTTACAAAGGAGAAGAAATCGAATAGCACACTTATGAAATTGACAACTTAAAATTTCAGCCCTCCTGTCCATATAAACAAAATTCTTAATTCCTTTTAAATTACCATGAAGGCGAGATCTCGGCTAAAGGGTTAGCCCTGCAAACGGGCTGGCTCGACTTCCATATAAACAGCCCCTAAAAGAATCACCAAAACATTTGATTTTACCAGCACTTTTACTATGAAGTAGCTTTATAACAAAATGAGCCGTTTTTATTACAAAACACGGCACAACACACACTACAATCCCGGACAAAAATTGTGTTTGAATTTGCAAAGGCTTATCGAAAGAAAGACGAACAGTTTTGGACAAACGAAATAAATTTTTACTTTTACTTTGACTTTTACTTTACATTTAACGTTTTGCGACACGTAACCAACACGTCACCAACTGTAAATAGTGTTTTCACTGGGAATTATAACACGTCACCACACGTCACCAACTTTCTTTGATAGTAATAAAATAATGTACTATTCTTATAAAAAAAGTGGTGACGTGTGGTGACGTGTTACAATTCCCAATGAAAACACTCTTTACAGTTGGTGACGTGTTGGTGACGTGTCGCAAAATGTTGTTTTGGATATTTTAGAAATGTGACCTACTGCAACAAGCGAAAAATTCCTTCTTTCACTAAGCACTTAAGGCTTTGCGTAAAACCAAGTGCGTCCCACTGACTGTCATCCATTTTGGTGTTCACTTAGTTTTGTTTACACGGCTTGAAAGAAAAAAATTTTTGTTGAGTTCACACACATTTTGTATATATTTTCATAAACAAGTTTATATTATCATATATTATTAGATTTCTGCGAAAGCAAGAAAGCTATTACAACCGGCTTTCGTTTTTTTTTTCTTCTTCTTTTTTTTCTTACTGTCCAAACCTAGCGGTTTTTTGAAATCTCGTGCGAATGTTTACACGAAGCCAAAGTCACGCATTTCAGTCGAAGAAACTCACAACAAAGAACCAACCAAAAGGATCCCAAAGCAGCTTTAGTCAATATAATTAAAGAAGATGTACATTTCCAAAACTGAAGATGAAGAATAAAATCTGTAGCAGTAATTTATTATTATCTTATATTATATCATTATGATCCAATGGTGATTTTTCGTTTCATTTTATAAACAGAATGAAAAAGTATGTTTTGTTTTTGAGATTAATGCCTGAGATTTTTTCTAAAAAAAGATCATTGTTTGTTTCAAATGTGGGCTGTAATGCTCTTTAAGCTCTGGATGCGTACAGCTCAGCTTAAGTTCCATCTCAGCTCCAAATGTCTGCCTACTATGCACCACTTTTTTAATGTTTCACTCTAGCTATGTTTTAAGCTTATGTGCTTGTATAATACTTTGAAATGCAGTATCTTTTTTTGTGGTGATCAGTAATTTTTAGGTTATCAATGTCTCTTATAATGGACAGCCTTCCTAATTTTGATATACAATTCGAAACACTTCACATCCTGTAAAAAACATTCAACTTTCAGTTTTGTATTTTTCATCATCCAATTTTTGTTTACTTTTTTGTTTGTAATTAGTCCATTCGTAAAAAGAAGGATTGATAGTAATCTTAAATGTTTGAAGTTTGTGTATGATTTACTTACGTAATTACTTTGAAATCAGAAATGATCAATGTACACTCATTATTCTGTATACTTTATTCCAAAATAAAGTAAGTATTTATCATTCAGATGTAAATAAATATATGGTCTGATGGTAAATATAGTTTAAAGTGTTTGTAGTGTCAATAAAGTTTTTGTAGTGTCAACTATGCTTTTATGAAGCTCTGAGGAGTACGTATAATATTCTACTATAGTGTGATAATTCTTTTCTAACTAAGAAGTTGTAAAGTAAGAAGTTTTGAGTCAAAGAGCTATGTGTTCGTATTAGGGAAAAATGTTTCAATGTTTAAGCCTTTCTAGATACAAAAGATTTTTTTTCGTTTCTTGTTTGGGTTGTAATACTTTAATACTGTTTCCTCCTCAGCTCCAACATTAAGTAGTGGTTGTCTGCTCTGCACCACTTTTGATTGATGATTTTCTAGCTAAGTTATACTGACAATGCCCCTATTTACGAATGATCTTCCTAATCGCGGTTGTTAATGAACAATTACGTAGTGTTCAATTTTTACGTGCTGTGTGTGTGGACCCTTGTTTGCTCGTGTTATCTGTTGTGAATTTATTCCTGTTTGTATGTGGCTTGTGTGTGGGTCAAGCGTCATATAAACTATTATGTATTTATTATTATTTTATGTTTGTTGATTTTTCTATAATCGCGTTTTGTTTTGTAATAATATAGCCTTGATCATTATCCTGGCAAATTGAAATGTTTTAACTGTGTATAAATTCAAAATACTGTACTATTAGTAACAAAATACAAAATTTTGGTAAATTTTGGTATAAATTTATAGAGCATATACTTTTAATGATCAAGATCTTTGATTACTTTTTGTATTTGCAACATTGGGAATTCTGTTTGTATGTAATTAAGAAGATTGGAAGTGTATATCAAATGTTTAAAGCATATTACGTGATTTTCATATGTTATCACTGTGATATCAAAAAAGATCTATATAAACTTAATTGTATTTTGTATACCCAAAATAAACAATGTTTCATGTCATTTAGATGTACATATGCAATAAAGTTCTACATAATATCAATTACACTTTCGGCATGCCTTGTAAAGATCATTCAACCTTTTAGAATTTCTAAAAGAATTTTTATAAACTTTTCTTCTATTGTGTTAGATTAAAATAGGTCATTTTGGGTTGATTGTTATGTCACACATTTCTTTTATATGTAATTTGTGTATTGTTTATGTATATAAAAGTACTTTTTACATTCAAAAGAGTCAACATATAATTTCAAATAATTTATTCATGAAAATTTTCACTGGTAGCACACCTTTTTGGTCAGTTGTTCGAACATATTTAACTTCAATATTTCAATAACAAAACTCATTTTATTTTGTGTGTTACAATTCCCACCTGCTGTGTGTGTTCTACACTGAGCAGCAGTCAATGTTGTATAGTATTGTATTTTATTTTCCAATCTTTCAAAACCATTCAAGTTTCAATAATGTTATTGTTAGTCTTCCATTTTCATACTTCAGCTGATTCTGCAGAAATCTTTCTGCCCGTAAGGGCATTTTGTGTTATTATTATGACACGTATATATAGGATATATCTGTTTTTGTCAGAGAAAAATTATCTTTCTGTTTTGTGTTCACATACATTTGGTATATATTTTGGTAGACGACTTTGTATTGTTCATCATTTGATCCAGTATGCCACGTAAACTTTGGTTATTTCTTGTATCACATATTCATGACAGCATATATAGAGCATGTACATGTTTGAATTGACAAATATTGACAAGCTGCAAAAGCCTGTTTTGCAGTAGGGTCATGTTTTTTGTTTTGATTTTGTGTAAAATTACACGAACTGTGACAAGGAGCAACTTGGCTGCCAACACATGTTGTGGGAGATCTCAGTCTTGAAAGAATGTGTCGTTATACTAGGAAGACCCCTTTCCATTTTTATTCTTAAAATTCAGACAATCCCGGACAAAAATTGTGGTTTTTCTGATGTTTTTCAGTTAATTTTTCAAGGGCTATCAGATGGTCGCATAATAAAACCGAAATTCGCGCATGTGCAGTAAAATATCTGCTAATATGAGTCATATTTGCGCAAAACGGATCAAGGTCTTTACCAAGTAACTTTTCAAGGGCTATCAGGTGGCTACATAAAAAAACTCAAAATCGTGCATGCGCAGAAAAGACTCCGGCTACACTTAGATAAAACATTTAAAGGTTTTCAACATATAATATTCTTGTTGCTATCAAGTGGCCATATAATAGAACCCAAGTTCGCGCATGCGCAGTGAAAACTTTTAGGTAGAATCACTACAAGTTAAGTTTGTGTTAAAATTCATGCATGCATACATATAAGATAGTATTTGCCTAATTATGGCTCATTTCATTTTAGCATGTTTCTACTGCACATGCTCAACTTTGGGTTTGATTTTATGGCTACTTGACAGCCCTTACAAAGCTAATTGATGAATACGTTCATGTTTTTGCTTGATGACCCATTTTGCTTGTATTGACAGTCTCTTTCTGTGCATGTGCGAATCCCAGGCTTATTACACTGCCACCTGATAGCACTGGAAAAGTTGCTTGGTGAATACCTTGATGAATTTGGCCTAATTATGACTCATTTCAACATTCAAGGTGTTTACTACATTTGACGTAGGTTGGCTACATTTGTCGGAGTTACTACATTTATCTGTGTAACAACGTCAATCATTTTGCATGAGAAACAAACAAACATATAAACAAACAGACACACACACACACAGACAAGCAGAGAATTGAGTATTAATATGTAAATTTTTATAACGCGTTCGAATTTTTATGTTCTCCATCGTACTATGTTTTTTGACAATAGATTTTTAAGCTGTATGGTGAAGATTGTTTTCTATTTGCTGCTGTTTTTCGTCTGAAATATGAAAGCAAATGTAACATTACTGTCTAGTTTTAATTTTTATGGTGAAGTTAAAAGTAAAATGTTTTTCAGGTAAATATGAATATTACTACAGCAGGAAGATGATTATACTGTTTCTGTTCATCTCCTGTCTTGTTTGGATTTCTGCGTAAATCCTTGTGCCTGCAAGGGCATCTTTAATCGTCAGATATTGATAATCTAGTGTTCCACAAATTTTACGCAATGATAAAACTTTTGAAATGAGGACTCTGGCGACCTTTCAACTTTGAACAGGGAGAAATAATAGAAGCCGCCCTTGAATAGAAATCACCTTTGAATAGAGGCCGCATTTTTTCTTGAAAAATAAATAAAAAGCCGCAGTTTCTATTCAAGAAAATACGGTAGTTGATCGTCTTCCGATTTAGGAAAGGGGATTTCTCCATGATATCTGAACCGATTTGAGTTTCAGAAGTTTTCGAACATTTGTGCACAAGTTCATTTTTGCAATTTTCGCTTTAGTATCACTTAAACTGGATCTATTTCCTTTATTTTATGACCGATACATTTTATTTTTTGATAAAGAATATTTCCTCATTTTCATGCCAGAATATAAACCTGTCGTATTCTAAGTTGCGTGCGGTTTGTTTCAAGGATATATTCGAGCAGTGGATCACGATCAATATGATATTTTGTTATCACTTGCAAAAGATACCTTTGATATTCCAGTCAAAGAACGAAGTAGAGAACAAAAAAGCGCAGTTGTTAAGTTCTGGCGTCTTTATATTGGAGGAAAACGGATACTACGCAAAAGTGAAGTTAAGAACAATGTAAAAAAACTTTCAATGACTGTAAGTCCGGTGGCTATAAGAAGCTTTTTTCGAGAGCGGCAGGTAGCTTTGCAGAGCTTACAAATCGAGACATCTTGAAAACTACCGAAAGTAATCCATATTTTAAACAGTTCAACGTCAGATTTACAAATAAAGCGCCTCCTCGTACAGTCCGTGTCAATGGGGTCCATAAACAACACCAAATAGACCTGGTAAATCTGAAGGGGATGAACGTAATGCACAAGAGTAAAAATTATCGCTATGTTTTATCTCTGATGGATGTATTTTCTCGATACCATTGGCTTTCCCCACTTCGGAAAAAACATCGTTGCATGTAAAAAGGAAACTTCATAAAATATGTTCTGTTCATGGTTTTCCTGAGCGCATACAGAGCGATAACGGTGGAGAATTCAAAAAGCATGTTCAAAATTTCTGTTCTAGAAACAAAATCGAAATGATCAGATCAAGGCCATACAATCCTCAGGCCCAAGGTAGGGTAGAACGTTCACATAGAGTTCTACGCAAGAACATTTACTACGATATGATGCGCCAAGAGAAAGGAGGTGTAAACCGAGTGAAAAATTTACCAGGTTATGTTAGATGTTTTTCTCATTTTAATCAAGAACTTTTCACATCAGAATTAACCAACAGAATGCAAGGAGTAACCACATATGAGCAGTTCAATAATACGTTTAAGAGTATATTAGATAGCCATTTGCCTCTTAAAAAGAAATTAATTCGATCTAATAATAAGCCATTTGTGAACAAGAGTTTGCGAAAGGCTATCATGGTGCGTTCCAGACTACGAAATAAGTCGAGATCATCTCCTTCAGCTGAAAACATCAAGCTTTATAAAGCCCAACGAAATTTATGCGTGAAGCTATTGAGAAAGGCTAAATTTACCTACTATTCAAACCTGGATATTAAAAAGATAACAGATAGTAAGGTTTTTTGGCGAACCGTAAGGCCATTTTTCAGTGATGATTCATCAAATCAAAAGAAAATTATTCTTGTCGAAGAAGAACGTATTGTTTCAAGGAATGAAGATATAGCGAACATCTTCAACTCATACTTCCAGAATGTTGTTAGTACCTTGAAATTGTATCGTTGGCCTGATGTCTTATCTGAATCGAATAATTATGTCCTGAATGCTATCAAAAAATATGAAGCCCATCCGAGCACACAAAAAATTAAAGAGAAATATAATCATCTTCCGAGGCTCGAATTCAGTACAACAACAGAAATTGAGATATGTGAAGAAATTAAGAAATTGGATGTACGCAAATCTAACGTTACCGGTGATATCCCGACAAAAGTTCTCAAAGAATTTGACAAGTGTTATACTCAAAGTATCCTGAAGATATTCAACAACACCGTTATCAGGAACTGTGAATTCCCAAGTGAATTAAAATGTGCCGAAGTGTGTCCAATTTTCAAAAAAGATGATCCGACAGCTAAAGAAAACTTTCGACCTTGGGGGTGGTTACACGTACGATTTCACTTCGGCAACCCGAAGTGAAGTGAAGTGAACTCACTTCGGTCTCCTCAGAAACTCCATATGTTGTTTACACGTTCTAGGTGAAGTGAAATTTCACGCCCGTCTAATTTCACTTCTGTCAAAAAGACAGAAGTGAAATCTCACACCGGCGTGAAAAACACGTGTATCCCAAAATATTTGTGCATAAACCGAAGTGAAAAGTAATCTTGCAACTTGATGTATGTTTTATGAAAAGAAAAATGTACAGAAAATGGATGATATCGTGTTTTTAAAGAGAAAGTCATTTTCGCAATCCTTTTGGAAAGTGTTGAAAATGTCTGACATTACAAAATTGTAAGCATTTTCTTATGTTTTTTTTTTCAAATATAAATCATTTTTAACTTCGTTATTATTTGGAAACTAGGAGCGTTATTGCTTCATTTTGAAGATGACGAAGATGACTTTGGTGCTGGACGATCTTTAAGTTGTAATAACAGCAACGCGTTGGTTAATCCATAGAAATACGAAAAGCCTATGGTTAATCAAAAGAGTTAACTGCTTAAAGGCTAAAATACACGATAATTTTAAAATGACATTTTTTAAATGATCATTTAAAACTGACCGTGTAAACGCTCAAAGATTGACGAAAAGTACCCGTCATTTTCAACTGTCATTTAAAAATGATAACTCAAACATGTTATAAATTTTAAAGAAGTTTCGTTTTTGAAGCCAAGGTTTCACCCAATGTCTTCGTTTCTGCCTTTCATTTTTCCTCTTTCGCCATTCGGACATAACAGCAACAACTACGTTTGCTGCCGCCGGAGTCCGTGACTGAAAAGTACTCCTTTACCATAGAACTTTTATAAAAATGTTGTAATCATAAATGATCGTGTAAACAGATGTTCTAATCATTTTTTAAAAGATTAAAAAAATTATCATACCGTAAATGACCGATTAAGCGCTCTGGGCGCTTATAATTTCTTTGAACTTTTACGGTAGGTGCTTATACGGACGGGGCGCTTAATTGAGTCCTGGGCGCTTAATGAAAAATCATTAAAACCACCAATACAGTTTATCTTTTCACTGAATACTGACAAAAAAAACTGCTCGATTAAGACTCTCACTTTCAGATGAAAATGATTCATTCCTGCGTTATTGGGTTTCCTCCTTTATGGTGAAATATATATGTTCAACTAAATGATGTTTTTCTCAATATTTTATGTTGTTGCCGAATAAGCACCTAGTTTCAGTTTTGGACCTGGGCGCTTAATCGGAACCTGGGCGCTTATTACAAATTTTTCCTCTAAACCTGGGCATTAATCGGACGGGGCGTTTAATTGAGTCCTGGCCGCTTGATAGGTCATTTACGGTATGTCATTTATCATTTTAAAATGATCGTGTATTTCAACCTTAAATGATTGATTTAGCATTACCGCCCCACCCCTACTGCCGAATTAGTTTCCCTTCCGAATAAAACACCTCCCAACCTTAAATGCTTCGGGAAGCTTAATCGATCATTCAAGGTATGGTACATTTAATAGAGCTTAAATCCACGATCGCAGCCTAATTTATTTTTAACTCCGAAAAAAGAAGTCAGTTGTTGTACACTGTAACACTGTGGTTTATAATAGTTCATAACTAGTAACCCGGGTAAAAACTTTTTACCGAACTTAACTTCGAAAACGTTAGGTCAAATCCGCCATTCCCGTGTACGTACCCGTGACGAAAAAATTAATCATAGAATCGCAACTCAAAAGTGTACTCATGTTGTAGAGCTCGAAAAGCTGATCAAAAAACTGTATGGGATCGTTTTGCTACGACCAACGGTTCCAGAGAAATCGTCGGTCAAACATTTTGATGACATCACGACCTATTTTCCTAAAGAAATTGGACCCAAATGTTTTGCCACCTTTTTCCTGCATTGTGGACCCCAAAAAACGTCAGTTATCCCTATTGGTTACCGATACAATTCTCTCTAAACGTCGCGTTCGATTTGGGTCTCAATACAATGGTTTCACACTGACTTCGTGCACAAGAATATAAACAAGATTCGCAAAAATGCGACTATATATTTCCCCAAAGTTGCGAAGTTTTGCCAATTATTGTGTGTACATTGATAACCATGAGAAAAAAAGGATGAAACAATTACAATACAACTACCATCCACCTGATACACAGATAAAAATGTTGTCCTTACTAATCAGGGTGGAATTGAATTTAATACCGCAAAAAAACTTATTTTGGACTTACAGTTGAACTCATGTAATTCGAACTCCTATAATTCGAAAACTCATTTAAATCGAAAAAATGTTTCGTTCCGTTCCGAAATTACTGTTAAAACCTTATAAAGAAACTCCTTTAATACTCATGTAATTCGAACAAATTCTTTCGTCCCCTGGTCATATTTTTGTCATGTAATTCGAATTTCCGACATTCAAATATCGTCTACACATTTCGAACGCAGGGATGTTTTTCAAAGCTTTTCGAATTCTGTAATTAGAGAATGCGTTTGAAATGGCAACTAAAAGGAAGCACAAAGAAGTTACTTTAAAAATAAAGTATGATGCCTTGAAGGAACTTGACAAAGGAAAATCGAATAAAGATGTGGCAAATCAGTTTCAAATTCCAGGCAGTACATAAGCTACCTGGAAAAAAAATAAAAAAAAGATTTTTGATTCTTTTGAAAACTCATCCTTAAAACGCCAACGTATCAAAACAGGTACTTATGTAAAATTAAACGAGGCCTTGTTGACATGGTTCAAGTCAATGCGTGGAAACAACATTCCAATCAATGGACCTATTCTTCTGGAGAAAGCTCATGAGTTCGCTAAAGCATTTGACTACACGAATTTTACAGCATCAAACGGGTGGCTGAGAGGCTGGAAGGAGAGGTAAATGATAGTTTCTTTGATCTCATTTTACAGCTCAAGCATAAAAATGTAGGAAATCCTGAAGTATTCGCTGTTCTGTTTTAGATATGGCATTACATTCAAAGAGGTGTCTGGAGAGTCAGAAAAAGTAACCAAGGAGATGACTGCACCTTGGCAAGAAACAACTCTACCAACAATCCTAGCTAGGTATGGGTTAAAGGACATTTTCAATGCGGATGAATTTGGCCTATTTTACCAAGCATTACCATCGAAATCCTTACATTTTCGTGGAAAACGATGTGCAGGTGGTAAGCACAGCAAAGTAAGGTTAACTGGGATGGCTGCCTCTAACGCTCGTGGTGAAAAATTACCAATGTTTGTGATTGGAAAGTATGCCAACCCAAGATGTTTTAAACATGTCAGAAACCTTCCTTGTCGTTATCGATCTCAAAAAAAATCCTGGATGGATGGAAAACTGTTTGAGGAATGGTTGCGTGAGTTTGATCGCAAGTTCGTAATGGAGGGAAGAAAGATTGTCATGGTAGTTGACAACTGCCCAGCACACCCAGATGTTTCAGGACGAAAATGCATTAATCTACAGTTTTTACCACCAAATACTACGTCTTGTACGCAGCCAATGGATCAAGGTGTTATCAGGTATGACTTATTTTCTATATCATTCGCAATCGTCAAATGAAAATACAGTTGGCTCTCTCTAATTCTAATCTCTACTATTCGAATATTTCTATTACTTCTGAAAATTCGAATATCTCTATAATTCGAACAAAAACTCTCCCTTGAGATTCGAATTAGAGAGAGTCAACTGTAGAATTTTCTGTTTTTTTCTTGCTTTTTTCAATAGAAGGTCTTCATTTTTTTCGTGGAAGTTCTCTTTGCATTGTCTTCGAGACGAAGATAGTACACGTTCTATCAAGATGGAAGTAAAAATAGAAATATGTGGACAAAAACTCTCTTTAAGTTATGAAATGCCTATGGTGATTCTGAGAGAGTTTAAGTGTGAATCGATGATAAAAGGCTACCATGCCTATATGAAAGACTGGACACCGGTCCTGGGAGAAAATTTAAAAACACGACCAGAACCAGAAAATGAAATCGATAAGTATGCTGTTGCTGTCGTAAAAGACGGAAAGGTTGTTGGCCACTTAAAGAAGGGAAAAACCGGACGATACGCGAAAACTGTATTTTCCTTCATGCGAGCTGATCCACTGAACAGTGCTACTATTACGGTCACTGGAAGGAGGTTGAATTTAGGAGATGGACAAGGCCTGCAAATTCCCTGCACAATTTTGTTCAAGGGAGAAGAAAAGTACATTGAAATTTTAAAGAAGCAATTGAATTCAAACCCCCTCTAAATCTTTTTAAAATAAGATTTGAATTTCATATTGACGAGAGATATTTCAACCATAACCATAACATGATTAATTTGTATGTTATTTGTTTTTTCTTTAACTTTCTCAGGTCCTTAAAGGCTAAATACAGATCCCTTATCATTCGCAAAATAATAAGGGAATTAGACCAAAGTACCGAACTGCCCTGAACCTCAATCCTCGAAGCCATGATAATGCTCAAGGCAGCTTGGGATGAAGTCACTGTAAAAACAATTGTCAATTGCTTCAGGAAGTCTGGAATATCAGAAGAATCTAGGAAAGGGGCAATGGATGATGACGACGATCCATTTAGGACACCATTTAGGGAGGTAGCCGATGACGTTGAAAGTGCTAACGAATCAGAGGACAATGTTGTAGAAGAACTTGTGATGGACTTGGATCGTCTGCGCGAAACAAGGCCTGACCTGGCCCCTAAAGACCTCAATGCTGACACACTCGTCGATTTCGACATAGAGGTATTGACCTATCAATCCCAACCATTGTCTGTTGACGAAATCGTTGACGAATACATGAGACCAGTGGACAATGTTGAAACTGAAGACATTAGCAGCGACGAGGATGATATAGCCAACGATCCAATATCTCCACCAACACAAAATGAAGTTGACAAGGCAATTGAAATCCTACAGAAGTTGTCCTTGTTCACATCTGATTTGGAACTGGATCCTTTACTCTCAAAAGTCTCGTCAAAAGTTAACCTAGCGAGACTTGAGAGAATGAAACAAACTTCGATAACGGACTTTTTTAATAGCCCTATGTAAACATGTCAGTCATGTCATATGTCACGTTCCTAATAAACATACTTGAAAGCTATGCAACTTTGTTTTGTACATTTATTTGGCTGCCACAAAGCCTTTACACCATTTAGTATCGTCTAGACACCCCTAAATCAGTTTCTTTTCCAAAATTCTGCCGATTAAGCTTGAACTCCTGTAATTCGAAAACTCATGTAATTCGAACAATTTTTTAGACCCCTTGTAGATTCGAATTACATGAGTTCAACTGTATAATGAAATGAAGATGTTCATGGTCAAATGATAAGGTTTGTTATATAATTTTTGCTGAAGAGTTAAAAAGTAATAGGTTACTATATGGGCGCTTAGCTAAAAGTTATAAGACCTAAATGCGACTAATATTTCCCCTTAAACAACTGCATATATATAATTATCAATGTGTAAAAGAATTTCATCATAACAAATGTATATATGATCTTTATTGTTGCAGAAGCTTGACATCTTTTATACCGTAAACAATGTAAAACAGAACACTTGTTTTTTGTCACTCAGATAAAACTATCTTACAACATTATATTATCAAATTTGTATACAGGTGGTTTTACTGTACAAAAGAAAAGCAAATTGTTAAACCTAATTTTAATAGCTACAGTGGAATTGTAAATAAAATGTAAATAAAATTCTCAATAATGAAACTTCTCGTAATTCTGTTTATTATCAAATTATACCCCCGTATAAACATTTTCAATAGCTATATATAGTAATACTTTGGAGTAAACATCATAAGCAAATAACTAATAATCATAAGAAATCAAAATTTTTACTAATACAAATATTACGTAGCATTTCAAATTAGAACCGAAGAGTTATTTTCAAAAAAAAAATGGGCTTAAAATGACAATTTATAAATCCAAATTCAAGTATCAGAATAAACGTGTCTGTTCAAAAAAATGTGTTCACACTCAATTGTTTATTATTTGATAAAAATGACCTTTGTAAATCCCAAATGGTAAAGAACAACAGATTTTCGTAATGAAAATACACATCCATAACCAAACCACTACATAGCTAAAAACATAAGTTTGTGTTCTGACTTGATTTAATTTGCAGACTGTCTGTCATGTTGGATTGTGTTTTGATTTACGTTTGTTGTTCGTAAGAAAAATTGTCAGTATTTACATTTTGAAAAATAAAATATGATATACAGCATCAAAACAGTATACGTGACCATAGACTTCATGCATAGTAAACTATGTTGTTTCTGTTGTTGGATTAAACAACTATCCAAGTACACTCTTGTACAATCAGATTCTTTCAAGTTATTATGTGTCTCAATCCTCTGTCTATTAAAATATTATACGTAAATGATTTTCTAAACTTTATATTGCATATACGACATCACATATTTACTTGCTGTTTTTGAATTAACACAACTGGTTGAATTGGTGGTTGATCTCCACGTGAAAAGGGTTTTCTTCTTTATGCTGTACATCATCGTGCTTTCAGTTTAGTTGGGCTACATTACATCAGGATCATAATAAATAAATCTTCAGCCTGGTTATTGAGAATGAATTTTCACCTTTGCACTGGAATCACAGCTTCAATGCAATGGTTTGTTGTTATCATATCATCATATCATATCATCATCATAACACATTATTGTTATCAACACAAAAACAAAATATATATACCAATGTTTTGTTGTTGTTATTGTTGTTTTTTACACGTTTATTCAAAATTTTTTACAACTTTTTAATAAATGAAACGATTTATTTCCATCATTTTACGTTTCATCTATTGAATCATTAAAGCTAGCAGAAAACATCTTCAAAATCCCATCTGCACTGACACTGACTGAAAAGATGGCGTACTACTTTACTGAAGACTAGCCTCTAATCTTATCTACCTTAGCTAGGCCAGAGTTCAATACTGAACTGCGGCTATAATAGTGAAGGAGGAGAAGAAGGAAATGCCGGTTTTAACATATATTTCGCCCTACGGGGAAATATATAATAATTTATTCATTGCCGACTCCCCGATTGCTGACTCTTTGATCTCTTTCACAGCTTACATCTACCATTTTGCGTGGTAGACAGACGACCATACAAACAAACAAACAGACAGACGGATAGAGAATCGGGTATTAATATATGGACTTCTTACTAGTTAACCCAAAAGTTTATTATTACGTTATTACAAAGTGTGGCAAAAGTTATTACAAAGTGTGGCAGGTATTACAAAGTGTGGCACAACAAATGTGGTAAACTTACTTCAAATGTAGTAAACGCCTTCAACGTTGAAATAAGCCATAATTAGGCTAAACACATGAACGTCTTCATCAAGAAGCTTTGTATAGGCTGTCAAATGGTCAAAAATGAAACCCAAAATCTCGCATGCGCAATAAAAAGATGCTAATAAAAGGTAAATGAGCCATAATTAGGCAAAACGCATCAAGGTCTTCATCAACAAGTGCCCATATATTAAAACTCAAAATGAATTCAGTTAACGTCACACATACAAGAGTTTACCTCCTTTCGAAAAACCACAAGTCGGTTAGACCTGAAAAACTTAATTAAAAAGGGACCGAGATCAGAGGCTACTCATGTGACTCACTAAAGACTATATTTGTTTGTGTCCCAGTTTAATCAATAAGTTCGAGATACCTTTAAAGGTAGTGTCCGCAAAAAAATTAAAATCTTATATTGTAGAAATATATTTTCACTGATTATGAATTTCTAGATCAAATTTCTTGAAAAGATTTTCTAACCACAATAATGCTAGTTTAATAATTTGCCATTGGCATACGATCGTCTTCTTCGATCGCCATTTTGTAAAGATGCTTTCAAAATCAAAACGAGATTAATTCAATATGTCCATTGTGACGTAGAGACTTGGTTAGAAAAAAATCTGTTTGAAAATGTTTTATCACTGAAAGCAAAATGCAAGAGAAAAAGCTGAAAAATCAAGCTTTATAAGAGCCTTTTTTCACCAACTTGGAATGGCGAAGAAGACTTATATTGAATTTTTATAAACGTCGTTCAACCTAGGCTTTTGGGACGCCACTTCTCTTGCGAAACATTAGTTGATATTTGTCAAAAGTGCAGAATCATTCCATTTGGTTACTAAGGGTGCGGTTGTGGCTTTCCCTCATTTGTTCAAATACTTTTGTAAGTGTTTTCCGCATTAATGTAATGATAACCAGAGGGTACCGCGGGGATTTCGAGGGGTGCGATCGACCCCCAATTTTGAAGCTACGTGCCCTTTTCTTAATATTTTATTGTTTTAGTGCAAGCAATTAATTATTATTATAAATTGTTGAACCCCTCTGAATTTTAAAAACAGTCAAAAATATAAGTCTTGTGTTCACAACTCTACTACCATGGTACTATAAATTCCCTGCCCTTTTTATTTTATATCTATGTGTTTTCACCAAATTCAAATTTTCTAAACAAGTCATACGCATAATTATTGTGCATATTAATTAGTTTACCCAGTCTTTTTTGCGTAACAGATGTTCAATATGATGAACGCTGTGTTTTGTTTTGTGAAATCCTTCTAAAAAATTTGTGTTATAGACAACATAAAGAAAATTAAATAAAATTCTAAATACATTTTCGATGATTCATCGATAACCCGTTAGACTCTTTAATACTTAAAATTTTAATTTTTTAGCGGACACTACCTTTAACAACAAGAAGCCGCTTGGCTTGAAGACTTCAGAACGTAACACAACGATACAGATCTGGTTTTAAAAATACAAACTTGCCGAATTGCCGAATTACGGTCAAATCCAACAAAATGACTGGCAAATTCAAAATCAACATCTTCCATTTGTGCTTTGTACAAATTTTTATAAATATTAAAGAACTTTCGAAATTTGGTACAAATTTGGCCCAAATTGTTCATTTTTGGTCAAATCAGACAAAATGACTGGCAAATTTGAAATCAGCACCATTCAATTGTGACCCGTGCAAAAGTTCATGAAAATTGAAGAACTTTTGAAATTTCACCCAAATTGTCCAACTTTTAGTCAAATCTGACCAAAATCATTGTCAAATTCGCAATCAACATCTTTCAAATGTGATCCGCGCAAATTTTTATGAAAATTGAAGAATTTTTGAAATTTGGTCCAAATTTGGCCCAAATTGCCCAATTTTAGTCAAACTTGGAAATATCATTGTCAAATTCGAAATCAGCACGTTTCAATTGTGACCCGTGCAAAATTTCATGAAAATTGAAGAACTTACGAAATTTGATCCAAATTTGGCCTAAATTGCCCAATTTTAGTCAAACCTGGCGAAATCATTGTCAAATTCGAAATCAGCACCTTTCAATTGTGACCCGTGCAAAATTGCATGAAAATTGAAGAATTTTTGAAATTTGGTCCAGATTTTGCCTAAATTGCCCAATTTTAGTAAATCCACCCAAAATCAATGTCAAATTCGAAATCAGCACCTTTCAATTGTGACCCGTGCAAAATTTCATGAACATTGAAGAATTTTTGAAATTTGGTCCAAATTTGACCTAAATTGCCCAATTTTAGTCAAACCTGGCAAAATCATTGTCAAATTCGAAACCAGCACCTTCAATTGTGCTCTGTGTAACATTTCATGAAAATTGGCCAACTGGAAGTCCGAATTTGACCAAATTTGCGAATTCGGCAACGATGTCATGTAAACGATGCACAAAAACGTTCATAACTTGGAGTAGTAGTAGGAGGAGGAGGAGAGGAGGAGGAGGAGGAGAAACCACGGGTATTTTAATAACTTTACTCCACCACGGGTGTCCTAAAGTCAATAAAGCTTGGTTCCCATTTGTGGTTTAATCGCGTTTATTGGCGTTAAGCAGGTAGACTTTAATCGCGTTAGATTTTTAACTCCAGTGGAAACGTTTTTGACCTTTTGACCCTTTTTTGATTTCAAAATAGCTTGGTTTCCATTGTGAAATAAGGTGAAATAATTTTTGAGAATAATTTCTTATTTCATGTTATTTCACAGTGGAAACATCCTCAACTTTTCTTATTTCAAGTTCACCGACGTCTTATTTCATGAAATAACGTAAACTAGATATCAAAATTTTTTGACATCAAAGGATAGTGACATGCATATGTGGGTCAGTGCAAAATTCCATATCGTAAAACCAGATCTAAGAGTAAGTTTATCTAACAATTTCAGACCATCAAATCTTTATGGTTAAAACCTTGTTACATTTGTTTGGGATGACGAGTATTTGGTCACGTGATGACTCGTTCTTCCAAACACTTTTAAGAGACTTTTCGCCGAGAAGTTTGAATTGTTAGATAAACATACTCTCAGATCTGGTTTTACGGTATGGAATCTTTCACTGACCGCATATGTGGGTTGAAAAAGTTTCGATGAAAACTCTCAGTGTGTGTGTCGTAAAAAAAGTTAAAATGGCAGCCAAAATCTCGGTTTCTTCTTAGCAACAGCAGTAAGAAGACATGTTTTTCTGGGATACTTTCCATATTGAGTTTCTTGAAACAACATGAAATAATAGTGATTGCAGTGGAAGCCAATGCATAATTAATTTTCTGTCCTGAAATAAGAAATTTTTCTCAAAACTTATTTCACCTTATTTCACAATGGAAACCAAGCTAAATGAAATAAACGCCGCGTTTAAATACTCAATTGCCGAGATCAGAAGAAACCGAGAAAAGTCTTATTTTGGTTGAGAAAATATATGTATGTTAGCCGAAAGCTGCCAAACGAAAAACAAGAATTTTTTTTCTAAATCTTGTTCATTTCATTTTTGGATTTCTGCGAAAGCAAGAAATACCTTAAAACCGGCTTTGGTTTTTCTCCGTTTTTTTCATACTGTCCAAACCTAGCGGTTTTTTGAAATCTCGTGCGAATGTTTACACGAAACCAAAACCACGCATTTCAGTCAAAGAAACTCACAACAATGAACCGACAGGATACGAAAGTATCTTTAGTCAGTATATTAAATGGATTTAATGTAAAGAAGATCCTCATTTCCATAACTGAAGATGAAGAATGATATCTCTAGCATTAATTTATTATTTATTTATTAAATGATTCAATGATGATCATTCGTTTCTAAGGAAAAGTTTTTAATGTTTTGTAAACAGAACGAAAAAGGTATGCCTTTGTTCTTGAGATTAAATGTCTGAGATTGTTTCTAAAAAAAGATGGTTGTTTGTTTCATGTGTGGGCTTTTTAAGCTGTGGATACGTACAGCTCAGCTTAGTGTCCTCCTTAGCTCCATCATTAAAAGTGTGTGTCTACTCCGTAGCTACCACTTTTAATGTTTGATGCTAATGTTTATGTCTTAATGTTTGATCAGTTTTTAAGTTATACTGCCAATGTCCTTTATAACGAATGGCTTCCTAATCAGAATAGCAACTACCTGTAAATGCATTACATCAGCAAATCTTGTAACACAAAAAAGATTTTCCTTTCAGTTATAAAAATGTGTGTGGTGAGTTTAGAGCATAGGTATTTATTTTTAATGATCAAAATTTTGGTTTACTTTTTGTGTTTGCAATATTATGAATTATGTACGTAATTAAGAAGATTGGCAGTACATATCAAGTGTTTAAAGGAAATGATTTACGTACGTAACCACTGTGATATCTGAAAAGTTTAATATGAACTTAATCTTGTTCTGCACCCCCAAAAGAAGGGATGTTTTATGTCATTCAGATGTAATTAAGTTTATCGGTGGTGTATATATGAAATGAAGTTTCGCATAGTGTCAATAACAATTTTGCAATGCCCTGAGGTGCATATGTAATCAGAAACGTAATGTTATGTTCAACCTTCCCTAAATTTCCAAAACAAATTTTTAAACAGGTCATACATGTCAACTTAGATCAAGAATGTAAGTGCATGCCATATTGTTAATCAAACTAAAACAGAAATGTCTGATTTCAGTTATATATATATATATATATATGCTAATTTTCTTTAGTCTATATGAATGTATTTTGCATAACCACAATTGATGTGTACTTGGAAAAATGTTTTGAGTTTTTGAGTTACGAGCATACTCATTAAGATATCTGAAAGGATCGATATATCGTTGATATTAGTTTGTATTAACAAATATATCATTCAGTTTATTGGCAGTATATACATTATAAGATAGTTTCGCATTGTGCCAATTATGCTTTCCAAATTTCCTGAGGAGCACGTAATTAGGAATGTAATATATTGTAGAAATTATTCAACCATTCAATGATTCAAAATCATTCAAGTTTCAAGAAAGTTGTTATAGTATTTCATTTTTCATTTTTCAGCTGATTTTGCAGAAATCCTTCTGCCCGTAAGGGCATCTTGTTTTTTTTAATTTTAATTATTTTGAATTTATTTATTTTTCCAATTTAATTTTTATTCTTTTTTATTTCAGTTTTTAAAACTGTTTACTTCATTTATTTATTCATTTTTGACAATTTTCAACAAAAAAAAGTTTAAAAAATGAAAAGCACACATGACCGAAGAATGCCAAAATCATAACCTGTTAATTGGTTACCAGTCTTTTAGCGTCTAAATTATAATGTATGGTTGAACACAACAATCATAACATAACAATTAGAATTAGATGCCGGGTTAAATAGCCGAGATTTCGGCAAGTGGAGCCAGCCCTCCTGTTCATCTAAACAAAATTTTTAATTCCTTTAAAGTAAGGTGCGTTATTTTCTTCGAAAAATTTTCGTTTACTGCAACGAGAGGAGTACAGCTCTTTTATGGAAAGAATATTGGGTTGCTTATGCTGCTGTTGTACAAAAAATCCTGTTTAGCTGCTCATACCCGATTAATGAAACCTTGGAACTGTTTCTGCATTCTCCTTGAACAAAGAGGTTCGGGTTATCGGAGGAAGTTTACCGTACTCAGTTATTACTTGCAATTAGGATAATTGAGGAACTCTCTAAGACATGTGCTATGTGTCCTGGTGAAACTAAAACACGAAAAGAGAAAATCGGGAATCTGAAAACTACACAAACGATACAGACTCGGTAGCTTTCTCAACACCACCTCGGGAGCTAAGGTATACTTTTCAACATTTTCAACTGTTGCTCTGACAGGCTTTTGAAAAATTCTCTATTGCGCGGACAAAATACCGAAAGCATTCGCAATTACCCTACGACATCTCGCATGAGGGTAGTTATAAATACGCTGCTCTTCAGTAGCACCTTTACCTGGATATGGTCTCATCAACCACTGTTTAAGAGGAAAAATTTCATCGCTAAGTAAGAAATAGGGTAACGCTGCATCATTTCTCTCCGATAAGCAGCTCTCAACTGGAACATTTAACAAGTCATCATCAAACTGCTGGCCTATTTCTGAGTTTGCCAAGACACCAATATCGTTATTGCTACCGTGCTGACCTAGATCAAAAACAGTGGAACAATAAGCAGCATCACAAACGGCCAGAAGTACTATACTAAAAAATCCTTTGTAGTTGTAATACAAAGTTCCACTTCCCTTGGGACATTCACTTCGCATGTATTTTCCGTCAATGGCGCCAATAACATGGGACATGTTCCATTTCTCGTCAAATTGCTTTGCAATAGATAGCCACTCTTCATGTGTTTTTGGAGCTACCAGATTTTTGAGGCATTTGTATATTGCTTCGCATGTCTCAGCGATAATTTTGCTGACAGTAGCTTTGCCAATTCGAAACGAACAGCTCAAAGACTGTTGTGCGTCACCGCTAGCCAAAAACCTTAAAGTTAAAGTCAGGTGTTCTGCTGTAGGTATACATTTTCTCAATCTTGTGTCTTGTTTTGTTATATATGGAGACACTAGCGCAAGTAAGTGCTCAAATCTTTCAGGGGACATTCGTGTGTACCTAAAACAAAAACGGCAAAAAAAAAACAACAAAAAACAAAAACAAAAAAAAACAAAAAAAAAACACGTCGATAAGTTTATGAAATTATTGAAAAGAAAATTGAAGAAGAAAATATTTACTTAAAAACATATTCCCTGTCATGTAGCTTTAATTCTAACACAAGCCGATTGTAAGTTCCAAGTTCTTCTCTCTAATGATTATACTTCGAACCCAGAATTTGCGTTTTTGACGGATATTTCGGATGTTTTTATTTTTTCTTCGACGTCTTCTCAAAAGCATCAACAACAATAAATCTAGTTCTTCCATCTCTACACTAAACACCTTTTATTTTACAACGCGTTTAATTTCTGGGGTTAATTGGTCAGCGCGGGAGCAGCTGATCTTTCATTAGCATTCCTGTTTGTCCGTCCGTAAGTCCACAAACTTTTGTCCCCAGTTGTAGGCTGATACCACTAAAAACACAAGCCTTAGTTTTAAGGCTGGAATAGAGGCTATTTGTCGATTGTGGCTTAATTAAGAAGTGTTTATTAATTCTTAACTACAACTATTTTATTAAGGTTAGTGCGGCCTCCAGAAAATTCACGTGAAATTGCTTAGTGGAGCTTGTGTTTTCAATAATATCTGAAGCAAACGAATTCCTTATTATGAATGATTTTAATATTATAAATGATCCTGTGACTATATCTTCTGATTTTTTCTGGGTAGCTATCGCTAATTTGGTGTTTTGTGTTATTATACTGGTCACAGACCTTTATCAAGATATGAGAGCTCTGCAAGAAGGGTCTATGTATTTATGTTATACATTGCATACCCTATTATATATTCATTTTGTATCTGTTTATACAACAGTGACATCCATCAATTTAGACGAGCTTCAAGTTTTACCTTTTATACCCTGTTTAAACTAAAAGCTAAGTCAGATGCACACCAAAATAAAATGAAAATCTCTAGTCACCCTAATACACACAGACAACATTTTGGAAGTAAAACATTTAATTACCTGTGAAGGTGCATTGTGTCTTACTCAAAATTGGCTTAATGATATTCTGTGTTTATTATAATGCATTTATCAATCAAAGCACACACCCACATGTTTACATGTTTGTCTTTCCATTTGAACAAATTCCCTATGGAATCATTATCCTCTTCTTCACTTAAATAGTCTTATTATTTATCATTATTTTTCTAATTTCGTTGTTTAGTTTTTGTGTCGTCTCTTAGTTTTTACTGTGTCTCTGCACGGATGGATGATAGCAATTTTATGTTCTTAATCTTATAAATAATCGGCAGTTGTTTTCCTTTTGTTTTTATTTTCAATGAAGAAAGACGAAAATGTATTTGTGTTTGTCTAAGCTTTATTAAAGGAATCAGATGCAAAGCATAATTTTACGAAAAACAGAACAACAATGATGTTGACAACAATGATGACACCAGAGAAACATTTGGTTTCAAAACATGTGTTACACCACCACAACATGAACTACTTGTGGGTTTTGAGAACAATTTGTACAAAATGGTTAGAGACATAAAGTTCCATGAACACCCCAACAGATTCTTACTGAATTTGAATGTCGATGTAAACAGCATTAAATCATAAAAGAATATGTTGGTATTTGCTGATAAATCCAACAACATCTACGAAATGAAAAGTGATGATTACAAAAAATTATTACATGACAACATCACAAAATCATACCAAAAAGCCGACGTGTCAGTAAAAAAAGAAATCGACATTGAAACAAAAGCATTTGCAAAAAGATTGAACCTCTTTAAACATATGTATTTGTATTGTCAGTATTTTTTATTATTGTCACTTATTTCTAATAACAGTCATTCCTGTTTGGAATTCATCTGTGCAGAGAGAAGTTTGTTTTTGAACTCTTTATGATTAAGAGAATGAAGGTCTGCATGAAATTTTGTGAAGTATACTATAAGCTTTTTTAAACTTGTTTATTCGAAATCAGATTTCCATTCCATTCAATTGTCAGACAATCATATTTTGTATAACTGGAAAAGATTAGATAGAGTGAATAAAACTGTACATGAAAGTCTTTTTTATGTATAAAATTAATTTCATGCCTACCCAGGTGCAAATAAGGCATTAAAAATATTTGAATGATTCCATGATATATATGTATAAAGATTTTGTTGGATTAAGTTTTGTTTCAATGATACTGGTATATGCACTTAATTTGGGGGGTACTGTCTGCTTTATTTTTTAACTCAATATCTCCATTAATCGCTGCCACTTTAGTTATCACTCAGAAATTGCTATTTTGACCTTCCTAGACCAAAACGTTTTAGATTTTGTTTTGCACCCCAACATTTTTCAACTTTGCTGAAGGCGCTGACCTTCAGGCCTCATGGCCTCTTGTTTCGTTTCAAGTGGAAATGTTAGCAGGTATTATGCCGAATATAATTAACGCGATTCTTAAAAAATAAAATCTGTAAAATTAACGCGATTAAACCACAAATGGGAACCAAGCTTAACAGAACAAGAGGTACTTTACCTGCTTCATAATTCCCACTACATTCTAAGACGCATGTTTTCAGTGTATACGTTAGGCATGCGTAAATGTTGGGTGCGATCGCATCGCCCTCGGATCAAGCTTGCCCTTTTTCCTTACCAAGCAATTTTTCTTTTTACTAAATTATTTAAATGATTTGTCAACAAATTTGCATAAAATTTGCATGTTGTTATGATATGAAGTGTGCTATTGCTTTACGATTGTTTGTTCTAAGCCCAAATATGTAAAAAACACACCTGCCCTAAGTTTAACTCAGTTCCGCCACTGTACCTACCGGAGCGTAAGTATCAAATGGTTGTTTGAATATATTGCGATGTTTATATAGCATATAGTGTATAGATCTTTCCTGGAATACTATGCATAGCAGTAGTTGTATGTATATAAAGGAGGATTTCCACTAGACGAATTCGCTAGTGAATTCGTGGAGAATTGCTTTTTTTATAAAACAAATGAACTACACGCTGAGAATTCGCTGGTGAATTCGTCTAGTGGAATCCCCTTTGAAATGGCAGCATGAAGGATGCATCTCCTTTGTACAGGTTTTATGCAATTTCCTTATTCCAAAGATCTGCCGCCTCTTTGCAAACGTTATTGCATTTGTTTGCTGTTTGTTGTTAATCAATAATAACACAGGCAAGCACGTCGTTACAGAAAAAAATGCCAATTGTTTCTTTCAAGTTCATTAGAATTGCACATTATCAATTGAAATGATTACAAAATTATGAAACTCTTTAAAAAAAAAAAGATTTCCCATACTACCACATCACAAACTCCTAAAATCACAAAACACCTGCAGTGGTTCTAGATAACCATTGTCGCAAATTATTCATCGTTTCTAAATTTCTCACAGTCTCCCTCGGAGAAGAAGAGAAATATACACAAAATTAAAGGTCAATAATGAACCTTCTACAGTTCATAAATTCACAAAATCATAAATTGCACGAAATACTGTTAAGATTTTTTGTCGAATATGATGAACCATAAAGATATAAATGATAGCATCTAAAGAGAAGGATACCAAGAACATCGATAACAACACACTAATTTCCTTTGTTCCCCATATCTGATTGGTCACACAATAGTAAAATAAAACCAGTTTTGGAACAATCATGAATAAAACGAAGTTTAAGACAATGAATAATGGAACCAGAAATGCAGCAGTCCTGAGAAGCGACCTTTGATTTTGATGGTTATTTTCATGTGAATTTACTCGGTTTTGGCTCTTTTTTCTGATGTAAATGATACTTCCATAAGAAGTGACGGTGATGATTATAAACGGCAAATCCCCGATTGGATGCCAGTATAATATGCTGGTCCGTACAATTGTCATGTACTCTGCCTTGATAGACATCTGCGTGATGACTCCTACTATAAAGATGATAATCCATGAGGTACAAATCAGGGATCTTGAAATTTTCAACTGCATCTGTGCGTGATAGGACATACCTAAGCGTACTGTGAGGAAACGATCGATAGTTAGAAAGCTTGTTGCGACAGTTATTGCTAAATGACCAGTGGTCCATTGTTGTAACATGATGAAACTGTCGACCGTGAAATATTTAAAATAAACCAGGATTGTTCGTATGATTGCAGTGACAGCCATCAACCATTCAATGGCGCTTAGATTCATCAAGTACAAACGTTGTGATTTGCTAAACCTGGTTTGGTAAAGTAGCGTAAAACCCACTGAATGCAGAAATGTAGGAATCAATATCAACATGCACATACCCACCACATAACCCAATGTTGCATCTTCATGAATCATGTTGAAAGCTTACCGCGAATCTAGTTTTGATAAAAAAAAATATCGGTTCATTGAATTAAGAACCGTTTTTAAGAAACATGCCATTTTTTTTTTGTTAGTGGAATAGAGAGAAAGCTTGAATATTTTATTTTAAGGACAGCTGAGACGAGCACGACATCGTTAGGTGAGAATGATTTTTGTTATTTTTCTCCAATTTTCTTTTTAAATCAGAAAATTAAGTTTATGTAGGTGATAATAAGGAAAACGGTAGTAAGAAGTAACTCGTCACAGAAATGAAATACAAAAGTCTTTCATCCGAAATAGCAACACAGAGTTTCCTAACATTTGACCATTTGAAAAACAAAAGAACACAGATGGCGTAACCACAAAAGTTGGATTATTTTCAACATATCCTTTCCTTTTTTTATCCTTCCTCTTAAAGGTGTTCATGATCATCTTTCAATCTTCTATGTCAACTTTCACTTCTTTTGTTTTTATCAAGCGAGTTTTTTTGTTTCGACTGTATGCTTACAAAGAAGCTGACGAGTTTAATTTTCAAAAAAGATCTGAGTATCATTCTAAGAGAATTTCCATACTCAAGGAGATCAAAATACAGTTTACAAGTTCGAAAAAGTCCCAAGAACCCCCTTTTATGAAGCCATGTTTTACCCAAATTTCTTGTTCTCTGCTGCTTTTTTTTGTCGTTTCCTTTTTTTAGTTATAATCGTATTAACTAAAACAACAACCAAACGCCTCACATTGCTGTCCATGATTAAAAGAACAATTTGTTATGTCTTTTTATCCTTTTTGTTTTTTATTTGATTTTAAAACATTACTTACTTGTGTTACTTGTGTGAGTATTCAAACGTCTTGTTCAGGTAAGATTCTCTGTGAACTACGCCTCTGTCTGCTGCTATATTTCCATGTATACGTATTTTAGAATCTCAGCAGATGTTTTTCATAAGTAAAATGGAACTAGAAAATGGCTTTCCTGCACACAGTGTAACCATGAATTTGGGGTTCATCTGCGATAAACCTGAGGTTGCGTCGAGGGTATTTTTGAATTGTTCAATTGAAATATTTTTCAAATTTCTGATGCTCTTTGGCATGCCATTAAAAAGTTTTGCACCTTGCACAGTACAGTGGTCTTTATACTGTTGCTTACATATGGTACCATATTTTCGAGGACCCTCCAAATATAAATGATGCGATATCTTCTCCTAAAATCGACCATTAAAAATTTAATTATATTTTTCCAAGACATTTTTCTTATTGTTTCAAAAACCACTTTTTCATTTTTCACAGAAATATACCAGTCGAAAGAACTTGAAAATGTCTTTCCATTGATGTAAAAATTAATTTGAAATTCGGTATATTCATTTAAAGAAACAGCTTTAAAATTTTCATTTTCAACATTAAGAAACACACTGTATAAATCAATAAACTAATTTTTATGCGCATGCAATTACACTACTAATCTTCATAAACGATTCAACTATCTATGAATTATAAGCACTATCTTCTCATTTTGCTTTCAACTTAGTTTACCTAAATTATCAGGTATGGATCTAAATATGTTAACCGAAGGGAAAATAAAATATCACAAAAATATAACATTTGTCATTTCGTTCTTGTCCATCTTAACCTACTCGAAAGTAAGTTGGTGATTTTGATATTTGTCAAATACATTAGGACTTGCCAAGGCGCCGTAGTGTAGTCGTTATCACTCTCAGAATTCAGGCGAGAGGTCAGGGTTCAATTCCCGCTGGTGACTTTTCATTTGTTGTAATTACCCTTTGTCGTCAATTTGACCATGCTACAACGTCAATGAAACGTTGTTTTCGGTCTTTTGACCGTTGCACAACGTCCGCACAACGTCATTTTTGGGTTTCTTAATCGTCGTTTTGACGACAAAATCTGACGTTGTTTTGCTGTTTCCATTTCGACCATTAAACAACCGTCATGCGACGATGGAATACGACATCGAAACAACGTTGAAACAACGTCTTTATGCTTGCTGGGCTAACAAAGAAATAAAAAGGAACAGCGGGAAAATAGCCTGAAAATTGGATTGTGAATTTCCTTCGCAGCTTTGCGTATTATGTTTTTGATTATAATGAATATAAATGACGTTGTATGGACGTCGAAGAAACGGTTGTTACTGTAAAAAGAAGAGATTTGTTATAAGAGACTTTTGTTTATTTCTTTTATATTCTTTGTTTTTATTCTTTATATATCTTATGACGTAACGCGCAGCCGCGTGGGCGCGCTTAGCTATATATTTTTAAGAAGTTAATTTTGAGTTCAGTCCTTTATTGAGAGAGCTGCTGTAAAGTCATGAAGATGTAAATAGTTGTAAACATAAAAAGAACCACGATTCCGTTCCTGTGTGGTATCCATCTCTCCATTCGAAAATAGAAAACAAATTTGCCCCTATTTCTACATGGCGCCCGATGAGGGACTGAAGAACCCAAACGTAGAAAAAGCAGCTGATCGAGTGCAGTAATCAAACGAGAGGTATACATTCCTGCTAGAGTTTGATTTTAATCTTTGAGTCTTGGCGGCAAGTCGGCCTTAGGCTGAGTAGAAGATTATTGCTTTTTACTCTACTTTTATTGCGAGTCTGTCTCTTAAAGTGTTTTCGGGATATTTTCCTCTTTGTGGACTTTTTTGTGTAGATGATCTTGGCTATTTAGTCGTTCTTTTACGTTAGAGTCAAAAGGATTTTGGTGTTGTTATCCTTATAATTTCTACATCTGTTGAACGGGAGTGTTCTTTTCAAATGTTTATGAGTTTGCGAATCGACGTATTGTTTACAGATAAATCGTTATCAAAACATTTTGAGTCGATATTTTTTAAGAAAATTTCCTTTTTGGAAAGTGTTTTGAGGTTTAAATCTTTCGACAAAATTAATTGGTGTTTTTAAAAAAAAAAAAAAAAAAAATTTTTTTAACTTGAGTTATTGGAATTGTCGATTAATTTAAGGTGTTTGATCATTTAGTATTTTTCGCGCGTTTAAATTAGATTTTTGTGGGATTATTGTTCTTTTAATAAATATATATACAAAAGTATTTTAAATCATGTCTTCATTGGCAAGAAAGCAAAACAGGAGAAACGCTCTTAGAAGTAGTTTAAAAGGTTTAATAGACGAGGCAAGGTTGGCTTTAGGAGAAGCCGAACCGAATGAAGCAAGACTGTTAGGTTTGAAGAATAGCATTGAGTCTAATATAGAGGTTTTAAATACTTTAGACAATGAGATAGTCAGTGCGTTAGATCCTGATTATGTTGAGCAAGATACGTTAGACAGTATAGCGGCAGTCCAACCAACTCATGAACTACTTGCTTCTCTACAGTTAAAGATGGAGAAATTGAGAGTGGACGCACTCAAGGTTTCATCATCCGATCCTGACAGAGGCAGCAGTGTAGGCTCTTCTGGCATCAAGTCGTTTAGGCTGCCACGGAAAGATTTGACCGTTTTTAAAGGAGATGTTTTGCAATGGAGAGGATTTTACGAACAGTTCACCAAGATAGTGCATGAGAATGAAGAGTTGAGTGAAATTAACAAGTTTGTTTATTTAAAGAGTTTCTTGTGTGATCAGGCTTTAGGGGTAGTTTCAGGTTTGTCCTTGACTGCAGAAAACTACAAAGAAGCTTTGGATCTTCTAAATGGTAGGTATGGAAACCCTCAAGTCCTCATTTCCGCATATATGGAATCGTTGTTGAAATTAAATAAGGTAAAAAGCTTGTCTGATATCAATGGCTTGAGAAAGCTCGCCAACGATATCGAAAATTGTGTGAGAAATCTTCGGTCTATGAATGTGGAAACATCAACTTATGGCGGTCTTCTCATCCCCATTTTGAAAGAACGCCTACCTGATGAACTTATTTTCCACATATCAAGACGATTCGAAGATGACATTTGGACTCTAGACCGTTTGATTGAATTTATGAATAAGGAAATTCAAATTAGCGCGAATTGTACAACATTTTATAAATCTTCTAGTTCTCATTATCAAGATAAGAGTACAGCATATAACTTAGGTATCGGTGCAGAAAGTGAGGATGTAAGAAAATGTGTATTTTGCTCAAAATTTCATAACTCTTGGCAGTGTAGAAAGGTCACTAACGTCAAATCCAGAATAGACATTTTGAAAAGAAAAAGAAGATGTTTTGTATGTTTAGGGTCAGGTCATCAGAAAAAAGATTGTTCGTCAAAGTATATTTGTAAGCATTGTAGTGGTAGACATCATATTGCAATCTGTTTTGGAAAATTTATTGGCAAAGAGGAAGATAAAGCGAACAGTGAACACACAACTGATGAGAAGATAGTAGATAGTCCACAGAACTTAGTTATGTCAACGAGGGCAGAGCGTGATTCTATTCTATTGGAGACTGCTACAGCTCATGTTCATGATAGCTATGAAAAGAGCAGAGAGAAGGCAAAAATTTTATTTGATAGTGGAAGTGAACGAAGCTTTATTAGGGATGATCTACGTAGAAAGTTAAAACTAGAAACCGTTAGACAAGAGAAAGTTTTGATTCAGGTGTTTGGTGACAGTGGCGATAAACAATACAAGTTACTTGACGTGGTGAAGTTTAAAATTAAACATAAAGAAAAGTACTCTTTTACTTTTGTCGAAGCTCTTTGTGTACCTAAAATCTGTGATGCAGTGTCAAAGAAAGTTGATATTTCCAAATACGAACATTTGAGAAACTTAAAATTAGCTGATTCATTTGACGGATCCTTTAACGTCCCTGTGGGTGTTGTTGTGGGAATCGATTTCTATTATGATTTCTTCACAGGAAAGTCACGTAGAGGTAAATGCGGTGGTCCTGTGGCCTCAGAGACAGTTTTAGGTTGGGTTTTGGCTGGAAAAGCAAAAGCTAAAGTTGAGAAAGAGGCAGGTAATTTTCATACTTTGAGATGTGCCGTTGAACAGGAGGATGATGGACTTAGAAAGTCTCTCGAGCGTTTTTGGGAGGTTGAGAATATTGGTCCAAAAGATTGTGTTGTCCACCAGTTCGAAAGTGATATTGTGCATAATGGTGTGAGATATGAAGTCAAGTTACCTTTTAAGCCTGATCATGATACCCTTCCAGATAATTTTGAGACGTCTAAGAAAAGATTGCAATCGTTGACCAGAAAGATAGAAAAAACTCCGAAGGTTTTGCAGGATTATAAGGAAGTTTTCGTAGAATATGAGAAAGAAGGAATTATAGAGAGAGTACCCGAGAGTGAGATTTCTGCAGAGGTTGGTAAAGTGCATTACTTACCGCACAGGCCAGTCATAAGAGAAGACAGAGAAACAACTAAAATTCGCGCTGTTTTCGATGCGTCCTGTGCTATAAATGGTCCTTCATTGAATGAGTGTCTTTATTCAGGCCCTAATTTGTTGTCTAAAGTTTTTGATATGTTGTTAAGATTTCGTTTGAATAAAGTTGCTATTTTAGCTGATATTAAGAAAGCTTTTTTGAATGTTGAAGTTTGTAAAGAGCATCGTGATTTTTTAAGATTTTTATGGTATGATTTTCAGCATGAGAATCCCAAGTTGATTATTTTTCGATTTTTGAGAGTTGTGTTTGGTCTCACTAGTAGTCCCTTTTTGTTGAATGGTACTGTGAAACAGCATTTAGAGAAATTTTTGCCTAGCGACAGAGAGCTTGTTGAGCGTCTCTTGAAAGATTTTTATGTTGACGATCTTATCTCCGGTACGGATAATGCCGAAAAAGGAACGATTTTGTTTGTTAGAGCGACGCAAATTATGAAAGAGGCAGGCTTAGAATTGAGAAAATGGATCACGAATGATTCGGAGTTGAGAAGTGTTTTTATCGGTGATAGTGAGTTTTCGAGAAGTAAGAAGGTCTTAGGTGTTGATTGGGATATTCTGGACGACGAGTTTGTTTTTAATTTTAGGAAATTTTTAGAGATGTGTGATGGTTTAAAGTTGACTAAGCGAAACATTTTATGTGTGTCAGCATCTTTTTATGATCCGTTAGGTTTTATTTCGCCTGTGACGGCTAGAGTTAAAGTTCTTTTTCAGTTGTTATGTAAAAATAAGCTTGGTTGGGATGACGAAGTTTCTGACGATCTAAAGCTTGTGTGGTTTGATTTTGTAACTCTCTTGAAAAGTTTAAATTCTGTAAGATTGAAGCGTCTAATTTTGGAGTCTGAGTGTGAACGTACCGAGTTGCATGGATTTTGTGATAGCTCAAATGAAGTTTATTGTGCAGTCGTTTATTTAAGAATTGTTACGGTTCGTGGAGTTTCTGTGAATTTTGTTTGTGCCAAAACCAAAGTTGCTCCCTTGAAATCTTTATCTATTCCGAAACTTGAGTTGTTAGGTTGTCTTTTGTTAGCAGATCTTTTGAGCGAATGCCAATCAGCCTTTTCGGGGAGGGTTGTCATAAGTGACGTTTTTTGTTGGTCTGATTCTGAGATTGCATTATGTTGGATTAAGGGAAAGGAGAAATGTTGGAAGCCTTGGGTGGAAAATCGAGTCGTCAAAATTAGAAAAGTTGTTGATAGAGAAAGATGGTTCCATGTGAAGGGTGTGGAGAACCCAGCTGACTTCCCAACGCGTTCTTTTGAATCTTTTTCTGATTGCTGGATAAAAGGTCCTCATTTTCTATTAAGTTCTTCTATTGACGTAAACCTTTTTGAATGCAACAATGAGTCTTTGTTAGATGAAGTGAAAAGAGAGGAGAAAAGAAGTGCTGTTGAATCTCTTACGTTAGCAGCTATTTCAGAGAACAAAGGTAATGGCTCTTTATTTACCGAGGTCGACATTGCACGCTATGGTTCTTTGAACAAATTGATAACAATAGTAGGTTACGTATATCGATTTATCAACAATGCGAAAAATCACGTCAAAAAGAACAAAGATCTTATCATTTACGAAAACATGCTTTCTGTTGCTGAATATAATGAAGCATTAATTCGACTCATCAAAGAAGAACAATTGGCCATTCGTTCCGACAGAATTTTTCCGAAACTGAAGAATTCATTGAAACTATTCAATGACGAAAATGGAATCCTTCGACTTCAAGGACGATTTTCTCAATCACATCTGAAGTTCGAACAAAAGCATCCCGCTCTCCTACGTAGCGATAGTTTTCTAACGAAATTAATAGTACGTGACGCACACGAAAGAAAGCTCCATCACGGTGTAGAAACAACTTTGGCATGTGTAAGAGAAAAGTTTTGGATAATTAAAGGTCGTAAGACAGTTCAAAGTATTTTGAGAAAATGCGTTATTTGCAAACGTTTCAATGCCAGAACATTTCTACCCCCTCCGACACCAGACATTCCAAGTTTTCGTATTGAATGTGATTTTGCTTTCCAGACTACGGGATTAGATTTTTGTGGTCCGCTTTATGTTAAATGTAATTGCAAGGACTCCTTATCCTCTAAGGTCTATATCTTGATTTTGACTTGCGCGACTAGCAGAGCGCTGCATCTTGAATTAGTGCCGGATTTGGGTAACGAGTCGTTTATCCGTGCTGTAAGTCGTTTTTTCTCAAGAAGAGGCTATCCAAACTTAGTCGTCCATGACAACGCAAAAACATTTCGTTCAAAAGAAGTAAAACATTTTTTCCTGAAGAAGGGCGTGCATCAGCAGTTCATCTTGGCATCAGCTCCTTGGTGGGGTGGTTTTTACGAGCGTTTAGTCCGAAATGTAAAATCTACGCTCAGAAAAATTCTTGGTAAATCGTTACTTTCCTTTGAAGAACTAACTACTTTTTTATGTGAAGTCGAAGCGACAATAAACTCTCGTCCTCTAACGTATTTGAACGAGGATGATCTAGACACGCCGTTAACTCCATTTCATCTTATTTATGGAAGAAACATTTTATCGCAGAATCCCCTCAGTGTAAATAGTAAAAACGAACTACTTCATCCGTCCAAACGCATTAAATATATTTCGACTCTTATTGAACATTTCTGGAAACGTTTTTCTTCGTGTTATCTCGGTGATCTCAAACAAGTAAATCTTTATCGTTATCCAAAGTCAACAACTCAAGAATTATTATGTGTTGGCGATATCGTGCTGCTAAAGGAAGAATCACTACCTCGCAATCGTTGGCGAATGGGCCGTGTGATAGAACTGGTCATCGGTCGTGACGGACGCTGCCGTGGTGCAAGGATCGCAACAACGTCTAATGCTGGTCGTCAAACCATATCAAGTCGTCCTATACAGAAATTGGTCCCTCTTGTTCAGCACGAGACTCAACCCATTTCGGAATCTAAGGAAGGTTGCGCGCGAAGCGAATCTGCAAGCGATGATAGTGAGATCTTAGAGCAAAACACAATAATGAGATCGAAACGTCAAGCGGCAGTACAAGGACAGGAAATAAGACGATTACGAGAAAAATTTGGATAATCCAAATTTTGGGGGGAGTGTAAAAAGAAGAGATTTGTTATAAGAGACTTTTGTTTATTTCTTTTATATTCTTTGTTTTTATTCTTTATATATCTTATGACGTAACGCGCAGCCGCGTGGGCGCGCTTAGCTATATATTTTTAAGAAGTTAATTTTGAGTTCAGTCCTTTATTGAGAGAGCTGCTGTAAAGTCATGAAGATGTAAATAGTTGTAAACATAAAAAGAACCACGATTCCGTTCCTGTGTGGTATCCATCTCTCCATTCGAAAATAGAAAACAAATTTGCCCCTATTTCTACAGTTACGTTTTCAAAAACCACTTATTTAGTTTGGGTTTAGTTTTAAGGAATTAAATTCTATTTTGCCTGGGGCAGCGCTTTTATTTATTATCGCTTCTTTGGCTTTTCACGCATTTATGTTTTTTTTGTGATCAAACTCCTAAGAACCAGAGCGACGTCATATCGACGTTTTAATGCTGTTTGAACGTGAACATGACGTCATCGATTCATGTACCGTTATTGAAGTAGGAAACACATTTTTGTGCAATTATAAGAGAACGAAATGTAGATATAGCAACAAAAGTTGCTTTTTGAACAGATTTTGAACAGAACAGATCACCAGATAACAAAAAACACGTCCCATTAAGAAAAAGTAATTCCAAAACTTAGGGACATTCGAGAACTACTTTCATCACGAAATAAGAAGAATCTTTTGTCATGTAAATTTTTTGGATATATTGTGTTCTAAATCAACACCGTTTTCAAATGAATTTCGAAAATTGCGAATTCTTAAAGAAATTTCGCGGGAATTTATTGTCGCGGATTGAAATGTTTTTCAAGTTTCGCGGGAACTATTTTTCGCGGATAGAGGTAAATCAACTTTTCGCGGGAACTAATTTTCGTGGAAATGATGAAAAAAACCGCAAAAATTAATTCCCCTTATTTAATTGTCATAGTTAGAAGTGGATTTCGGGGGATTTTGGAACTTGTTATTTTTTTGTAAAGTGCGGAATTCGGTTTTGTGGAGGACTACTTTTAAGAACTGAAGGAACAAAGAATACATAAAAACAATAATTTGTGAAAGATTTGTTACTTTTTACCTTCGAATCCAATGTAAGTCAGCAAATTAGTTTTTAGTCTTTTGGTTTCTGTTCGTAATGGTTAGTATTACGGTGTTACTGTTGACTTGAAACTAATAGTTAACTTACCGCCACGGAATATGAAAGCTCTTATCTGGGCATGGCTACCACGCTCAACATAGTATGGGTTATGGCTGAGTTAAGATCTTTTGTAATTAATAATTTATCTTAAAATCCACTCCACTCTCTCTCAAGATACTGACAAAAGGTTTAAATACATTGTTTTTACTTGTTTCTTTTCTCAACTTCAAAACATAAATGTCGGAGTTTTCGGAAGCCTAACTGCAGTGACACAAATCAGACCCCCTTGGCTACAAACAAAAACTTGCTCACTCATTGGGATAGTAATGAATGGCTACCATTTTAAATACTTTAAACGTACAAACTTTCGCGGGCAGAAACTTTCGCGTTTTAAGCCAAACGCGAAATTTTTTTATTTAGCGAACATAAATTTTCGCGATTCAGAGGTTTCACTTATTTTCGCGTGCATAAACTTTCGCGAAGAGGAAATTTCGAAATATTTTGCGTGAATATACTTTCGTGGATCAGCAATAAATTGCAAATCTCAAAGGTCCCTTGTAATTGTTCCTAACGGAAGAAATAGTGTGGGTGGAATTGTTTTAATTTTTCTTCCCACGCGATTTGAAGAGGTAGAGTCGACTTTTTTGCACAAACTTCTTCTATGTTACCGTTCTTAAATTGATGACGTCACAAAATGTTTAAACGTCAATAACTTCTCAACATTAGGGACATTTTTTATATACCAAAATAGCTTATTTTTTCGAGCTCTATCGAATGGTATAATTTGTTTTATAAAATTCCCAAAACAATTACAATTTTAATTGGGTCCAATGACGTCATAATTGGGCCCGTTGGGGGTGAAGCCGAATGTAAAAAAAAATTGGCAACATATTTTTTTTTCATATTTAAGCATCACAGAAGCAATATTTTTGATTCTCACGAAGACAAATTAACAAATCTTTCTTTCAGATGTATGAAATTATTACAAAACATGCGTAAAGCAACAAAAAAAGATATCCTTAAGTTTCTCTTTCTAAATAAATATTGGTATTAACTTTCGCGTTTGACCAAATTTAAAACATTTTGCGGACAGAAACTTTTGCGAATGGATCCTTCTGAATTTTTTCGTGGTACAAACTTTCGCGATTTTTGATCGAATAAGCGAAAGTTTCTGCCCGCGAAAGTTTGTACGTTTAAAGTACAGTGGAACCTCCTTAAAGCGGACATCCTCTAAAGCGGACACTTCCCTTAGGCGGACAAAAGATTTTATCCCGGACGAATCCTTAATAAAACCTTATAAAGAAACTTCCCCAAAGCGGATACTGTGGAATATTTCCGAAATGGCGGTGGCGCCCATTTGTAGATATCTCATATGCCTTCTTATAAATATCTTATATGCTTTCTTACTTCCTTGTATTATACTGAACCAAAATTTAAAAATGGTCTCTTACGAACAATACAGTCCACCGACTCAACTGTCTGATCCCACAGACACCTCCTTAAAGCGGATATTTTTTCCAGGTCCCGCACGACAATTCCCCCTAAAATTTACCTCTATAAAGAGGACACCGAAAAAGTTCGAAAAGAACAACCATAATTCAGTATTTTATTTCCTTTTCTAATTATAATTTTCAGTCCTAACGGCTTTTTAATATGCTAAACAGATGTTTATTTTCAGGTCAAATTTCATTTTATGAATGATTTTTACCTAACTGGGCAATAGCAAAGGGTAATATGGGCATGCCTTTTTTTTATTTTTTTATTTCGCATTATTTATTGTCGAAAATACAATAAAAGTAGTCATATCTCAAAACGGTTGAAATTGACTAATTAAAATCGACTAAGCACATATTTAATAATAACTGAAATTAAAATAAAACAAGAGCCAGATGGCGCAAAACGGTAGCAGCAAGTTTACTTTTCACGCAAATGCTTTCGAAATTTTACTTTAAGTACTAAAAACTTCTTTACTGGATGTTTTCTAAGATATCTCACTGGTGGAAAACAGGCATTAACGATAAATTCGATGAAAATGATTAATTAGTGTAAATAGGGTCTAACCAAAAACACCAGCAACAATTTATTTAAAGACAAAAGAATTATACATGTGTGAGCTGTGTGTTTTTTTTATAAGAAATTTTTTCGTAAGAGCTTATGTAGAAAAAAAAAAGTTTGTTTATAATAATAATAATTTCTGACGAAACCAAAATTGAATTCCAACAAATAAACTGCCTTTTTGAACTAGATCTTTGAAAACTTTAATAAACAAACATAGTGTAATAGCTAACAAACCAAACGAGGTAATAAGAAATTTTGAACTAATAAGCTTTACTAACAAGAAAAGCAGCATATCAAGTATATATTTTCAATTAGCGTAATGAACTAAAAGTCCCATTTTTATGTACGCCTATTTGATTAGAATTCGAATGAATTCTAATTTCGTGGATTAAGTTATAAAATATCAGGTTATGTACTTTTAAAATAAAAGGTAATCTACTTTTAAATGTTCGATATGAAAAAGCTTCCAAATTACGAAGGCTGCGTTCCTTCATTAGAATTTACATTGCGTTTTTGATAGAGTCCCGCAGACTCTAAATCGCAGACTAATTGCCATTTCGGCCGGAGGAGGAGTAGTAGTAGTAGTAGTAGTAGTCCACGGGTGTTTTAATACGGTATTCGCTTTCGCTGCTACCGTAATAAATTAAAGTTAATATATATATAAAAAAAAGATAGATAACACTTACTTTTATACATACCCTAGTTTGTGAACATATAATCTACAAAGACGACACTGACAAGTTAACCCTTTCCAATTTTTTAGACTACTCACAAACGCTGAGAGACAAGGTGCTTCTTGTATAGTTTTTGGCAAAGTTGCCCATAGCTGTGGCCCCCTGAAATTTACTGTTTCTTGGCCATATTTCACAGTTCGTGCTTTACATCGAAGAAACTCTGAACTGATACGACTAGAGAACCTATTTTTGTTGAGTATAAATACATCTGACATAATAATTAGGATTGATACTATTTTTGACTTTATATAATTCTTTCAATAATATAATTAAATTCGGTGATGTACACTAACAGTTCCAGTTTTATCCAACAAGTCATGAAACGAAGAGTTGTAATCATTAGTTATTATACGAAGAGCTCTACTGTGGATTCTATTAATAGAATTGTTAGTGGTACGGTTACAAAACATCCATAGCAATGGACAATAACCAAACTGAGATAAAATAAAAGAATTTAACATCAAAAATAATTTTTGTTGATCCATATACGGTGATAGCCTAGCCAGAGCATTTAATTTAATTACTCGCTTTCTTGCAAATATTCTTAACATGTTTGCTAAATGTCAACATATTATCTACTGTGATGCCAAGAAGCTTCTCTTGTTTCAACGTTTCGAACCCCTCCGGTTCATTTTCAAGAATGATGTTTCCAGCTAAACAGAAGACGATAATGGAAAAACGATTGCAACGATAAGAGACGAAAGAAATCGGCGAAACAAAGAGAAGCTGGAACAAATTAAGACAGAAATGAGCGATGAACAACAGCGGATAAACGAGTCAAACTGTTTAGTCGGTGCTTCCAACTGGTTGACAAACCTCCCGATTAAAGATCTGGGATACAATCTCAATAAGGAGCAATTCCAAGACGCCCTTCGCATAAGATACAATTGGTCTCTACCACGACTACCTACAGAATGCGTATGTGGGAGTAAGTTCGACGTACCTCACGCATTATCGTGTAAAAAGGGAGGATTTGTGGCTCTTAGACACAATGAGATCCGTGACATTACTTCAGCCTTTCTAAAAGAAACATGTGTTAACGTGCAAAATGAGCCAAGACTGATGGAACTTACTGGTGAAACATTGAATCACAGAACTGCGAACCAAAGCAGAGAAGCTCGTTTACATATCGCTACAACCAGCTTCTGGACCCCTGGCCAAAGAGCATTCTTCGACATAAGGGTATTTGACCTAAACGCTCGGAGGTACAAGGGTCTAGAACTGAACAAATGCTTCAAGCGAAATGAAGACGAGAAAAAACGTCACTACAACGAACGAGTCAACCAAGTTGAAAATGGTACGTTCAGTCCGCTCGTATTTACAACCAATGGAGGGATGGGTCGTGAATGTAGAACTTTTTATAAGAGACTATCGGAAATGTTAGCCGAAAAACGTGATATATCGTGGCAGCATGCTACAAACTTTATCCGATCAAAGATCTCCTTCAGCTTACTACGATCAACCCTATTATGTATTAGAGGCTCTCGTTCGCTATCATACAGAGAGCAACTATCCACAGATGATATTGTGCTGTCGAATGCACTGTCAAAAATAAATGCGGAGTAATAGTTTTTTTTACCTATAGATTTATTATTATACTTTATTTATCAAATGTAAAGCAACAATCATCTATGTATTATTTGAGGTATGAAGTTTTAGAAATAAATTAAAAAAAAAAGACATTACATTGCATAAAAATTGACGTCATAAAAATAAATGATTAACAATAGCACAAAATATGCAAAATGAACAAGAAGTAAAATACAAAGAACTATAAATTTTCTTGTTTTAGTTTGTAATTGTTAATGTGAAATGGCTGTACATTCCTTTTTCGTACTAGTGGAGTTCTATGTTCATCCCAGCCGGTTGGAGAGTTTGTAAACGGCAAATCCATCGATCCTCAAGCCGTTCTCGTTTGGCTTGAGTTTGAATATTCTTCTGCAAAATCAGAACTTGCATATCTGTTGTGAGATCGTGGTCTGTATGAAAATGTTCGGCAAAGTTCTGAATTTCCCGGTCTTTTTTCGATGTCATACCGGTGTTTTGAAAATCTATCGCTCAACCTTTCCCAAGTATGACCGACATAGATGGTGTTTTGTCTTTTACAGATGGCGGCGTACACAATATTTCGTGATTTACAGTTTCCGCCTCCGTCGTGAAGAACCGTTGTCTCGTCGCCATGCTTGATCTGGGTTGCTTCTTTGATATTACCACACAACTTGCATTTGTTGCATGGTTTCGTTGGTGTGATTGTTCTTTTGGATCAGACAGAGACATCGTTCCTTGTGATCTTAGATTTGATGGTCTGTTCACGCCTAAAAATGCAACAATCGGGGGAGCTTTGAATACCAAGGCGTTCTTTCGATTGGCGATAGATTGTCTTTTTGATGGTTTCTTTTTGCAATTAGGTCCGTTACGTCATTCTTGATGGCTAATAGGTAAACGTCTAGGTCATAGGCTGTGTCCTTATACTTTGGGTCGTAAGCAGGATTCGGAATTTGCGTGTTGATGTTACATTGCTCAATCTCCTCACTTGGTGTTTTGTTGTCATTATCAGAGTCTCCGTCTATCTTTTTTCGCGAAAAAAACTCTCTCAGTCTCATCTTTCGGCAAAACTGAAAGAGATCGTCCAATACTTTGAACTTATTTGGAAGCTTCTGTGATGGACAAAAATTTAGTCCCTTTTCAAGAACGGAGATTTCTGCCGATTTTAACGGTTCGCTTGATATGTTGACAACGGTACTCAGTTCGTGTGTTTGACTGAATTTCCTGCGCCTGATATCGGATTTAACAGTTGCTGAAGTAGTCTTTGTGGGTGTAGTCTTTGTTCTCATTTTGGATGTGCTTGCTACGAATTCTTGCTGATCGCCTAGGCACCTTCCATTCTTCCTGATTGTTAGAGAGCTCTTTTCTTGGTGACAACAAAAGTTTAGGTCCAGTTAAGTTTTTAGGACTTGTACAAAAATATATTTTCAAATGGAATGTTTAGCCCGAACGTTTACTTTCAAAATTGTCTGTTACAAAAATGCAAAATGTAAATGAATGTGTGCTTTTTCAAAAATATAAATCTTTCACAATTTCAGAATCGTAAACTGGATTAAACATATTAACATACATCATTAATTAAAATATAGCACAATTATTGCTATTTAAAACCTTATGTCGACGCTCGTTATCTCGAACTCTCACGGGACCGACGAAAAAGTTCGACATAGCGAATGTTCGAGATACCGAGTGTTCGAGATAACGGATGCAAGTGATGTGAAAGTTCGAGATAGTGAAAGTTTTGAAATCGAGAAAAAAAAAATCAAAATCAATTTTTAAGGTCACGCTATTAATAACCCAGAGAGATTTTTTTCAACGACAAACAAGGGAAAGGAAATTAATTTGAAGCATTCACATTTATCGAGATCGTAGTTTTATAAATCCATATATACATCACTTTTTCTTATACATCACATTTTCTCAAAAAAAATTTAAAATACTAGTTTGTTTTTTGGCATTTAATTCATCTTTTACAAACAAAGATTCGAAGCGTTGTAACAGCTGACGCATATCATCCCCACTTGCATTGAAGAGACATACGTTTTGCAGGGTCTCCAGCGCATTTCCAATTTCAGCTTTAGTTGGTTTGTCGATTGGTTCATCAAATATTTCCACTATCTCTGTGTCTTCTTCATCTTTATCTGACCTAATTGATTCCAGAATCTCCTCATCAGTTTGTAGGTTGTCAGTTATGCAATAGCAACTGAGTGTGGCCAGCCACGTAAAATAATACCTAATAAAATAAATAAAAGTGTAATGACATTTTCATCAACGCCAACAATTTCATGAACAGTTAAATCTTGAGGAACTAACGTTGGATCGATTTTTCGCAGCTCAGTTAGATCCTTTTCCAATTCCTTGAAGGGATCGTCTAAGTCTTCAGTTGCATTTTCTTGATCTTTAGCAGATATCTTGGCTTTTCTAAAGCAGTTAACGACAGTAGATTCCTTTACGTCGTTCCATGAAGCAACAAGTAATTGTAGCGCACGAAGTATTGAAATCTTTGGCAAATCTTGACCTTTCTCTAGACGTTGTATCATTATGTTCACCAATCGTCGGCGGTAAAAAGCTTTAAGACATCTTATGACCCCTTGATCCATTGGTTGTGAAACTGACGTCGTGTTAGGAGGCAAGAAAATCAATTTAACATTTGATAGATCAGCTATTGTTGGATGTGCAGGACAGTTGTCAATAATTAAAGCAATTTTTCGATTTTGCTTTTCAAACTTTACATCTAGCTCACGAACCCATTCTTCAAATAGAGCGCTATCCATCCAGCTTTTCTTCTGCGATCTGTATCTGCACGGCAAAGATGAGACATTTTTAAAGCATCTTGGCCTCTTTGACTTTCCGATTACAAACATCGGGAGTTTGTCGCCCACAGCATTAGCTGCTGCTAGACCAGTTATTCTTATTTTACTATTTTTACCACCCGAACACTTTTCGGATTTTAATTGAAATGTTTTGTTTGGTAAGCATTGATAGAAAAGACCAAACTCGTCAGCGTTGAATATATCGTCAAGTTTATAATTGGATAGAATTGTCGGAAGAGTGGTTTCGAACCACGAGGCTACCATTTCAGGCTGAACGGAATTACTTTCCCCAACAACTGTCTTGAAGGTCACATTATGTCTAAAATAGTAGAAAAGAAAATGAAAATAAAAAAGAGGAAGGAAACAAAAACTAATTATTTCATAAAGACGTTAATAACTTTCTTTCAGGATAATGATCATACTACGCATATTTCCACCATGTCTATTTCATCTTCCCCTATGTAGTCCTCAGTACCATCATCATAAAGGAAAATTCTAACTGCAGAAAAAAAATTGAACAAAATTTTTGAGGGTCAGCATTATTCTTAAAAAATTCTTAAAATTTTGCAAATTTGAGCCTTGTGATTCTTATAAAAAGAATTCTAATAAAAAAAACTGTGTATTGGGTTTCATATTCGAATGCCAATTTCGAATGTTTACATAGAGATTGAAACAGATAATTCAAAATAATTGTTACATAAACTTGTTCACGAGGAAAGAACAGAAATCAGATATGGACATCACAAGAATGATAGTAGATCAAAATGAGATCAATATTGTAGTAACAAAAAACTTTGAAGTGGTATCACATATAAAAAGGATACCATGTGTATAAAGCAGTATGGAATCCTTTAATTGGAGAAAGTTTATCGTGTGAAAGGGAACCAGAAAATCCAATTGACAAATATGCAGTTTGTGTTAAGAAAGAGAAGAAGATAGTGGGGCATTTACCTCTTGGAAAATCTGGTAAATTTGCCAAAACAGTCTTCTATTTCCTCAGAGCAGATGAACTGAACTTATGTGAATTAGTTGTCACCGGAAAGTCAGTGAATTTGGGTGATGGTGAAGGCATGCAAGTGCCATGTAAGCTGACGCTCATTGGAACAGAAAAGTTGTGACGGAAAGACAATCATTTTTGTAAATAGCTGGGTAAGCGAGGCCCGTATTTAAATCTGCAATTTTTGATAATATAACAGAACACAAAAAGAAACGATAGTTCTCGCACATGGTCCACCGAACGGATTAGTAAACAAAAAATTGTGAAGAAAAAAACGTAGTGAAGTGAAATATATTGATATTTGTTTGGAAAATTGTTGTTGGATTTTTGTTATGTAGTTGTGGTTGGTTTTGGTTGTTGGAAGAAGTTTAGATAAAAATAATATAAAGAAAAAAAAACAAAAAAAAAACATCAAAAACTTAGAAAAACAAAACAAGATGCCCTACCGGGCAGAAGGATTTCTGCAAGCTTTGCTGCCGAAAATGCCACAAAAATGCAACACTAGCACACTAGTCCTGCAAAACTAAGACAGTCACATCATTCAGCTCGAGAAGCATCAGCATTAAATAAACAAAAATATTGATACGACTGACAATGTTCGTCAAGAAAGTCAGCCTACCATAACATAAAAAAGGGGCTTTTCTTTATGCTATCGCGGAGATCATTTATGAAGATCTGTTTTTTTGTACGAATAACCTGAATGATTGTTACTGGATATTTGCCATCCACGTACTCCAAAAAAGTGCATCGACACAATACGAAACTTTAATTTAACCACATTAAATATAACGAATCCTATAAAAAGATTGTGTATACTGGCGGTAACCAACATATCCTTTGGGCAGCACAAACTAATATATAAAGTTTCTATATTGATCTCCTCAGAATGAAAAATATAAATATCACAATAATAATTACTTAGAAATTAAAGCTCATATCTAATCTAAAAGTTAAAAAAATTACAACATACGTAGGGAGAAAAGAGATAAGCTGATATAGCCAGAATACATCCAAAAATTGCTACTAAATATAGTATAAATAGCTGTATAAAGTGCATATGTTGGTGATGCTGGGGAGGAGCTGAAAGGAAGCTAAGCTGAGCTTTAAAAATCCAAAAGCTTCTAAAAATTGACTTCAACCATGCATACACATACAAAATACACGAAGGTCTTTCATATTTAAAAAGGCTTGGAGCAAAAATAAAACAAGAAATACCTTTTCTTCCACACACCATGTATTGGCACTGTTTTCATATTTTAAACTTCAAGAAAACTTCTTTCAAAAAACAGAATAACCACACTGTAATTTAATTTTGTGAACATGATAAGTTCCCAACAGTAATGCAATTCTTTACATAAAATTATAAGCTGTATTAACTTCTTTTAAAGCCATATTTCCATCAAAGAAACTTTTAGCAAACTACACACGTTCTTTCGCTGCCATTTTTAAAACGTTTTGTGGACGATCACATGGCATGGCGAAAATCAGCCAATAAACTGTCGCTATTGAAGTTAAGGTGGCTATATTAGCACCCTTTCGTAGAAATCGGGCATTATGCACCAATCACGATTGAGACGGCTTTTTTACGAACCAATGAAATTTAAGAAACAAAAATGCGTAGGTTTGGACAGTAAGATGAAAACAGAAAAACACGGACGATCGTAAAGTATTTCTTGCTTACGCAGAAATCCAATAAAAAATAATAAAAGTTTGAAAATGGCTGATGCTAAAAATAAAAAAAGACAGTGTGGAGGTTTGGTTACGTATATTAATAAAATCTTTGAAAATGACGTTCAAAGTTTAATGGAAGATGGAGATTTTGATGGAGACAAATTGTATATATTGGAGGCACAGAAGAATATGTTAGAAAAGAAATTTGATTTAATTGTTGGCTTAAACCAAGAAATAGCAAATGAAGTTGAAGATGATGGTGAATATGAGAAAGAACTACACCAAGGTATGGATATCGAATTAAAAATACAAACGCAGATACAAAAGTTAAAGGTTTTTTTAAAAAACAAACGGTCCAGTAGTCATAATTCCGAAAATTCGATCGATTTGACAAATTCGATTAGTTCACAAAATTTTAATTCTCAGAAAAGCGTAAAACTGCCTACTTATAAAATAAAACCGTTTGAAGGCAATCCCAGTGATTTTCAAACTTTCATGGAGTCATTTGAAGCGATTATTGACACTAACAAGAGTATGCCTAATGTTCAAAAAATGAGTTATCTGTTAGTTTCTTAGAAGGAGAAGCCGAGAATTGTATAAAAGGACTAAGGCTGAATAATGAAAATTACACGAAAGCTTTAGATATGCTGAAGGACAGGTTTGGAAATCCTCAAATTCTTATTTCACATCATATGAACAAAATTTTGGAATGCGACTCTGTCAGATCAGAAAAAGATGTCAAAAACCTGAGAAAACTTTATGACACCATAGAAATCCAATTAAGAAATTTGGAAAGCTTAAAAATGAATTCGAATGAATATGGAGCTATGTTGCTTCCAGTGTTAATGAACAAATTACCCGATGAATTAAAATTGATTTTATCCAGAGAAAAAGATTGGACATTAAAAAATGTCTTAGAAAAATTGAAACTAGAAATTGAAGCCAGAGAAAAAGTTAAAGGCATTGCATGTGAGGAAGATTTAGAAAGTTCCTCGACATTTTTAGCACAAAATAGCATTCCTCAGACGAAAAAACGTAACTTTCAATATGGATGTGTTTTCTGTACAAAAACTAATCATAAATCGTTTCAATGCAATTTGATATCAAAACCAAGTTCGTGAAAAGACTTCTTGTTCAAAGAAAAAAGGTGTTTTCTGTGTTTAAAACAAGGACACATTGTGAAAGAATGCACCTCAAAAAACTCTTGCTATTCATGTAAAGGGCGCCATCACTCGAGTATCTGTCTCGGGAAAAAACAAGAACAACAGCCACTGAAACAAACACAAGATCCATCGACTGTAACGAACTGTGCGACTTCCGAATTTACGGTTTTATTACAAACAGCAAAAGCTAGAGTAAATGATCTTGACAAGTGTAATATTGAAATGGCTAGATTATTTTTCGACAGTGGCAGCCAAATGTCTTATGTGACCCCGAAGCTTAAAGAAAAGCTTAAGTTGAGAACTGTGGGAAAAAGAGAAATGTGTTTAAAAACTTTTGGAGATGCCCGACAAACGAAAGTGCTAGATATTGTTAAATTTACTGTTGAAACTAACACGGGACCGGTTAAAGTAAAAGCATTTGTTTCCGAGATTAGCTACCCATTGAAAGGTCAAAATACAAAATTTGCTAAAGAACAGTTCCCTCATTTGAAGCACCTTCGTTTAGCCGACTACAATGATACTGAATTAATCGAGATCGATATTCTTGTAGGATCAAATTTTTATTGGGACTTCATAGACGGTAAAAACATCGTTAAAGGAAAACAGGGAGAGCCAGTAGCTGTATCTTCGAATTTAGGATTCATCTTAAATGGTAACATGACTCAAGTTGGAAACCAAACCGAATGTTTGACAACTCATGTTCTAAAAGTTGCAATGGATGAAAAAACCGATCTGGATAAGATTACGGAAAAATTTTGGGACTTAGAAACTATGGGAATAAAAAACAACGAAATTGATGAGAAAAAAGAAAATATGATTTTAAAAGAATTTAAAGAGAGTGTTGAATTTAGTAATGAAACCAAAAGATATAAGGTGAAACTTCCGGAAAAACAGGAGCATGCAGTTATTGAAGATAATTATAAAACCTGTACGAATAGATTAAAGAGCATTTGGAAAACATTCTCTAATAATAGAGTATTATTCTCAAGATATAACGAGATTATAAACGAACAATTGGAAAATAAAGTTATTGAAAAAGCGCCAGCTGAACATTTGATTGGCACAACCCATTACTTACCGCACAAACCTGTTATTGACGAAAATAGAGCGACAACAAAGATAGGAATGGTTTATGACGCATCTTCTAAAGCAAAAGGATGTGTCTCTTTGAATGAAATATTAGAAACCGGACCCTCTTTAACAACAAAACTTTTTGATGTATTGTTACGTTTTCGCGCTCACAACGTGGCTTTTGTTGGAGATAAATTTCAAGTGAATATCTGTTTGAATGTGAATCAAAATGAAAAGATGTCAACAGCCGATTATACAGGTATAGTTGACCAAAATGTTGTTAGTGATGATAATGTTAAAGCAAACGAAGAGAAGTCAGCACCCGACTTTACTGGCGTGATTGACATAGAAAGATTTAGTGATGTTAATAAATTGTTAAGGGTAACTGCATTAGTTGTCAACTTTGTTGAAAAACTAAAAGAAAAGGTTAGAAATAAAAAGAAAAAACAAAAAGAAAAAGAAGAAATAAAAATTAATAAAACTAATAAGAGGCAAACGGCCGAAGAACAAGATGGTAACCAATGGCATCAATTACTGGAGGCAAACGATTTGGACAACGCTTTGAATTTATGGATCTTAAACGAACAGAAAGAAATGACTGTAAAGAGAGCAAATGAGTTAGATTTGTTTAAAAAAGACAATATATGGCGATTACGTGGTCGTATGGATAACGCACCGATACCGTACGATACCAAACATCCGATTTGGCTACCAAGAAACAGTTATTTGACGAAACTTTTGGTATGGAATTCACATGAAAAGGTAATGCACAATGGAGTTTTAGATACACTTGCTGAGTTTAAAACAAGATTTTACACTGAACGACCGCGTCAGAAGATAAAACATTTATTACGAACTTGTAGAACGTGTACGAAACTAGAAGGTAAAGCTTATTCCTATCCAAAATATTCAAACCTACCCGACTTTAGGTTTGTAGAATCACCTTTCAATTCAATTGGTATAGACTATGCAGGTCCATTCCTTGTTCAAAATGTTTATGGAGACTCTAATGAAAATTACAAATGTTGGATCGCTCTTATTACATGTATGTCGTGTCGTGCAATACACCTGGACATAGCAAAGAACTATGATAGCGAAGCGTGTTGTGATGTATTGAAAAGATTTGTTAGTAGATATGGGTTTCCAGAACTAGTAGTGTCTGACAATGGAACGTCCTTTAAAGGACCTGAAGTACAGCAATTTGCGGCAAACAACGGTATAACATGGAAATTTAACTTACAGAAAGCTCCCTGGCAAGGGGGAGTGTTTGAAAGGTTGATTAAATCGGTGAAGAGGTGCTTAAATAAAGTGATGAACAAAAGACTGAAATATGATGAAATGTTAACTTTAATTAAAGAAGTAGAATTGATAATTAATAACCGTCCATTAACTTTTTGTTATGATGATGAAGTTGTGTTAACGCCGAACAATTTGATTTACGGTAAACGAATCAATCGTAACGTTGTAAAGAATGAATTGAGAGAAAGCGAAACTGAAATCAACGTTCAAGTGCAAACCGTTGATCGTATAATAGATCATTTCTGGAAGAGATGGTCTCGTGAATATTTGTTAGAGATACGAGACATTCGACGAAAGTCGATGAAAAAAGGCGTAGACGACGAAATAAACATTGGAGACATTGTATTGATAGAAGATGATAAACTGAAAAGATCTCAGTGGAGAACTGGACGAATAGACGAAATTATGATTAGTAAAGACGGTCAAATACGTGGAGTTGGTTTAACAACGACGACAAAGGACGGGACGGGTCGATTAAAACGACCATTAAATAAACTGTACCCGTTCGTTCAAACACGTAACGGTGAACTTGAACCAGCGATCAAATTTATTTCTGATAAAGACATTCCCGTAGGGGGAGTGTGACGGAAAGACAATCATTTTTGTAAATAGCTGGGTAAGCGAGGCCCGTATTCAAATCTGCAACTTATGATAATATAACAGAACACAAAAAGAAACGATAGTTCTCGCACAAAAGTGCATTGATGTACTGAAAAAACACTTGTAAAGGTTGTTGAGAAAATACATAAAGATATAAAATAGTCATACCTTTTTTTCCAACGTCCTAACCATCCATCTGAAGCTTTGAAGTTTGTCACACCCAGTTCTTTTGCATACGTCATCGCTTTTTCTTTTATGAAAGTTCCATCGATTGGTATACTCTTGCTTCGTTGAGATAAAAACCATTTAAATACGACATTATCTACATCGGTGTAGTTGCTTTCTCTTATTTTTTTTCGCTTGTTTGAAGATGTTTCCAACGCAGCAAGAAGTTTTTCTTTGTTTTTAAGTCAAGTAGACACAGTGTTCTTAGGTACGCCATACTTTTCCGCGACTTCTTTATTGGAGGTGCCCTTTTCAAGGTCTTTTAATGCTTGGCATTTTTCAGCTAATGTTTTGACAGCCAATTTTCTTTTTACTGCCATATTGACAGAAAGACAATACCAAAATAAACCTTGTTCTTAGCATTCTACATCCCGAACTTTTAAAATGGAATGTTTTTCGTTCGAACTTTTAAAATGGAATGTTTTTCGTTCGAATATTTTGCAAAGATTCGAACAAAAGTTCGAGATAACGAGTGAAAAACAATTCAAGGGACCAAATAATTGGTTCGAGATAGTGAAAGTTCGAGATAACGGAGTTCGAGATAACGAACGTATTTTAGCCTAGAGTTGATTGAAAAGTTCAAGGGACCGACGAAAAAGTTCGAGACAGCGAAAGTTCGAGATAGCGAGTATTCGAGATAACGAGCGTCGACTGTATTGGGTTTTTTAGGTTCCATATTAAAACGATTCCTTACACCGACTTTTTTTGCGTCGCCTTATTTTAGCGAGTGGAGCATATTTTCGCTAAATTAAAGTTGCGGAAAATTTAATTTTAGCAAAACGTTTTTTTTACCTTCTGACAATTCTCCGTAATTAAGTAGTGAGGGCTGAATTGTCTTGAAATATACTCCCGTTAGATTTGTAATGTTACAATTAAAATTTTACTTTAGTGGGTTACTTAGACATCAAATAGGAAAAAAAATCGAAGGTGTCAAGAAATTCGTCCACTTGGGTCACGTGTGCTTACGTCAATAATATTTACGGTCACCAAAACGAAAATGTCATCATTTCTCAAAGTGTGTGGCACCATTCGAAAGACAATTGCAATCAGAACAGAAAATTCACGAATACCATATACTGAAAAGTTATTGTTTCAAAATTAAAAGCAATTGAAATTTGTATAAAATGCAGACCAGTAATCTAATGACCCTTTTTTGAGACGTTGGCTTGGTGTAAAGTGCTTGAAATTTGGCAATGTTATTGGAATTGGTCAAAATCATTGTAATTAGGGAGATTCATAAAACTGACGAGACTATTACTCGAAAAAAATCAATTACTTGCGGGAATTAAAATAATAAGAGGATACTTTAGAGATTTAAAGCCTTTTCTTGTATCAAAAGAAACATCATTACTTTGCATGCTTATTTCAAGTGTTGATGTGAAGTTTCTAATGACTTTGCAGGGAAAAATTCACGAACAACTCTACTAAGTTGTATATAATTCCCTACAAAATCTATAGAAAAATAGTTTCGTGTAAACAAAACAAGATTTTTCCGAATTCCGCCAATACATCACTGATTCGTGATCCTGTAGATTTCCTAATAATTCACGGACTTATATATGCACTTCAAAAGCAAAAGAAATCTGATGATATATGTAACATTGTAATTATATAGAAAGTTATTTGAAATTCTTTTGCTCTTCATTCGTTCCTCGCGGTAAGATGAATGGGAGCTTCATTCGGAATCCTTCCAAGAAATAGCCAAATTATTCTTTGCGCGTGATCAATTAAACTATACTCGTTTGACTCCAGTTTACCTTGCAAGCATGGCCGAATTAAAGAAAAAAGATGAGTCTCCTTGGGAATACCTTTAAACCAACTTTTCTGTGTGCAAAAGTCATACACCATTTACCGCCATTGTCAGCGATCACGCTATGGAACGAGAAAATAAATATCTCAAAGTTTCCGGCTGTGTCACATTACCAACAGTACTTGCCCGATTCTGTTTGATTGCCCCAATTTCCTCAGCACTGTCCTCATCCTTTCAAAGTCGTTACGGTTTTGGCCCTTACCAAAGAAAGGAACATTACCAGCCCACTGGAAATACAACAACACGACTAGAGATAATGTCAATAAGCTGAGAAAAGTGATGGAAACCTTTGATGCAAGTTTCACGTCATGTCATTGCGTCTATAATGTGGTATCTAAAGCTGTTTTGCCCGACGGCGTTAAAAAGGATTTTATCAATCAAGAACAAATTGGCAAGGACCTCTTTGACAACTTCGTTATTTAGAGATTGCTTGGGGACACATCTAATTGAGCCAAGCTGATGAAGAGAAGGATGAAACATTTAGGTCGCATGTGAAGTTCTTTAAAACTGAAATTGGAAAAAACTCGTCCAACTTCGCGAAGAAAAGAGACTTCTGTCGCGATTTCTTATTGCTGTTCGAAAACGTCCTGAACTGGAACTTGAAAGCTGCATTGGTAATTACGAAGTTTCCGTTGTACCCAAAGCTTTATTTAGTACTGATGGACAGCCACTTTTTTGCTTGGATAAGTCAAAAAATATTGCACCAAATTGAAGATACAATTCTTCTTGATTTGCAGAAAGAATAAATTAGTGACGGGATTGCTGTAGTGAACCAAGTTGTAAAAACTAAAATAATGAAGACATGTCAGGTACTCAAACAATTAGTTTGAAAATTGAAAAATTCAAGTGTGGCATATGTATTAAGTCAGAGCCGTGTTTTATTTCAGGATTTCGTTCATGCATTAATTAAACGCGTGAATTTCACAACACAATGTTTTAGCGAAGTGCGACGTGTGTTTGATCAGTACATTGCCGGTTCCTTGAAGGGGGAGAACCTGACAAAAACGGACCTCTCATAAATAGGTTCGTTATGGAGTTTGAAAAACTACAAGTATTGAGAACATACATCTGAAACATAAAATAAACTTTATTCTGATGATGACCTGGAAAATGAGGTCGAAATATAAAAATCAAAATGAAGCTTCTGGTTGTTTTATTTATTAGGTGATTTGCGTGTTATACAACACATAATACGAAGCTATCGGTCCAGAATGGGACAACGCTAGGCTTCCACACATTTACTTTTGTGATCAAACGGGTTGTTTTAATGGTAAGTCTAAATCAACATAATGATGGAAGGTTTTATATACGCTGAAAGGAAGATACTTCATGCTCTAAGCACGCTTGGTGATGCTGAAACTTGGTCAGCGATAGAAGTTTTGGAATCATTAGAAGCGTTCAATGTGCAGTTATATCGTGATAACGTGTGTGATAGCTTGCACAGTCACCCAGATTTGAGGTGGTACCTTTTTTAACGATATGCAAGATGCTGAAAAGTTGCCTCCAACAGCATCAGCATTAAAGAACAAGATGTTTCCGAGTCACTTTGTAACTTTGGTTCTCAAACGATCACAACCGTAAGGTTTTGGTTGGGAGAGAGATAACTCATTAGTGCCAATAACAAATGATAACCTTCCGGCCCAACTTGCTTTAATCAAACTAAGTATTTGTAGTTGTCAAACAAAATGCAGAACCAAAAGATGCAAGTGTTTCAAGTATGGACATAGCTCTTGTGAAAATGATGGCATCGACAATGATTATAATGAAAATGATATTGACATTGAAGTGGAAGAAGACTGAACTAATGCTTTGTAATCTAGAAATCTATCTGCTTTGGCTTTTGAATGTAATCCTAATCTTTCGGAAGTTCCACTGTTTAAAGCACTTAACTTAGAAATAGCTGGAAATCAAAAATTAAATTTCTAATCTTTGAAGTTCTAGTCAGTATTTTATCACTTCATCTGCCATTTTGATCGATTTGTAATGTGTTATTAATGTAATATAAAGACTTTGACCAATTCTAATATCATTGTCAAATTTCAAGCACTTTACACCAAGCCAACGTCTCAAAAAAGAAAGTTTACCGTCTGGTCATTAGATTACTGGTCTGCATTTTATACAAATTTCAATTGCTTTTAATTTTGAAACAATAACTTTTCAGTATATGGTATTCTTGAATTTTCTGTTCTGATTGCAATTGTCTTTCGAATGGTGCCACACACTTTGAGAAATGATGACATTTTCGTTTTCCTGACCGTAAATATTATTGACGTAAGCACACGTGACCCAAGTGGACGAATTTCTTGACAACTTCGATTTTTTTCCTATTTGATATCTAAGTAACCCAACTAAAGTAAAATTTCAATTCTAACATAACGAATCTAACAGGATTACATTTCAGCCCTCACTAAAGGGGTCATTTGCTAAAATTAGGTTACGTTAAATCCGTGTTCATCCATTTTCGCAAAATTTTACTGACGCAAAAAAAAAAAAAAAATCGGGCTAAGGTAATCTCAAATTGGCTATAAACGCCAACCTAGAAAACACTGTAAAATCAAATAGAATAAAACAGCACATTCTGTGATCAAGTTGTTTGTGCATAATGAATATCTCCAATTACAATCCAAAAAAATCTTTTCAAAATATGACAAATTTATATTGAAAATTGGGAGAAAAATCTCTTCTTAAAACTTCCAGTTCTGAGAGTCTATGTATTAAATTTCTTGGTGATTCCCTTCTAAGAGCCAATTAAACTATCTAAAGCCTTATAGTCCTCCATACATTTCTGCACATCAAATGCTTCATTTAGCTGTTGACAATTCTCCACAATATACCTGACATACTTGAACACGATATCAGCTCGTCTAGTATTTTCATCACCTGCTCTGTGAATCATCGACAAATTCAGTTTATCAGTTGAATAAACCATCAACTCCATTACATCTCGACCTGGAAGCCACAAACCACCGACGCAATGAATAGATTCAATACGAAATTCGTCGTAATTGATCGATCCAGGAAACCTACAACCGATAAAATTAATAATCTTTCAGAGCAGCACAGGTGTACACAAAGCTAGACACGTCCTGACGTCATTCATCAAGCAATAAAACTGAGGCAACAGCACAACAATTTCGTGATCATTTACATGATATTAATTTTGTTTTAGAGTATTATATAAATTTTACGATTTTCAGTATGGCAAAAAAAAACTTTATAAAGAATCGTACCTCTGCCAATTAAATAATTAACTAATTAACTAATTAAATACTTCAATCGGATTAATCTTTGCGAGATTAATTTTCGCGATTTATTGCCTTTTTCGCGAAAGTTTATATCGCGAAAACACGTGAAATCGTTGGATCGCAAAAATTAATCCTCGCAAAATTTTTCAAAATACCCGCTCGCGAAAATAAATCCAGAAAAAGTGTTACATTACTAATTTAATCCAAAACAAGAAATGCTTTGCATATTTACAAATCGCGTTATGGAAGACTTTTAGATCTGCATAAAAATTATATGTTTATGCACGTAACTTATATATAATAAGCTCTATAATTTCTGAATTCGATATAATGCTGCCAAGCTTCCTGCCGACAAACTTCCTAAAGCACAAGCACAAAAAGAAAAACATAAAAGCCCATACTGTATATAACTAACATAACTGAAATCAGAAATCTATGCTTTGATTATAAAGTTATTAAGGTATATGTTACAGTTTATTTAGTTTGATAATGTGGCAGGTACCATGTTTTTTATTTACAAGCATTCTTTACCTGAATTGACGTTCAAGACCAGTGTATATATATATCAAAACTTTTTATAAAATTTTTAAGATTGAATGATTTTTACAAATGACATGAATTTAATTACATGGAAATTAAATTAATGGAAATTAAAACTATTTTACACTGTTGGGCTAACAAATGGTGGCATACAAACTTGTAGTACTTGTAGTACTAAAGCTGTACTAATCCAGAACTTAAAAAGCAATACAACCCACACCATATGTGTACAAACGAACGGAAAAAAACAAGCCATAGACATTTAAAAAACAAAAGCTCGCTATTTCACTCTGTTTACAAAATATTGATATACAAAATATTCCTTACGATCCTTTGGAACTTTAATTTCTTTTTAAATCCATTTAACATTGGTCAAAGAAACTTTGAAATCTAAGTGGGGTTACTGCGCTGGCATTTTGAAGATACTGCATGTTCGCTTCATGTATTGATTTTATGTAAACTGATGCACGAAGTATACATTTTTTGGCTACACGACGATCGATTTGCATTTCATCGCGTATACGCGATTTGAATAATTACATTTTCTTCATGCTTTACCTTTTGCGAAGGTACTGTTTTGGATCCTTCTAGAAACATTTTTCTAATGCCCATGGATTTCGGCTCTGTTTTTTTCTTCGTTTCTTCGATTTTTTTCAGTCGTAATCCTTCAGGCCGCGAAAATAAATCCACGCGAAATTTTTCGAAACAATCAAAATCTTTGAAAAATGGACAAAAAAGCCGAGCAAAATATCTCAAAACAATATTTATGTTTTTATTGCAGACCAAAAGGGAATGAAACACATCCACAATTAAATGCGCTAAAACTGATTTATTCTTATTAACTTTAGGACACCCGTGGTGGAGTAAAGTCTTTAAAATACCCGTGGTTTCTCCTCCTACTACTACTCCAAGTTATAAACGTTTTCGTGCATCGTTTACATGACATCGTTGCCGAATTCGCAAATTTGTCAAATTCGGACTTCCAGTTGGCCAATTATCAAGAAATTTTGCACAGAGCACAATTGAAAGGTGCTGGGTTCGAATTTGACAATGATTTTGCAAGGTTTGACTAAAATTGGGCAATTTAGGTCAAATTTGGACCAAATTTCGAAAATTCTTCAATTTTCATGAAATTTTCCACAGATCACATTTGAAAGATGCTGATTTCGAATTTGACAATGATTTTGGTCAGATTTGACTAAAATTGGACAATTTGGGCGAAATTTTAAGTTTTTCGATTTTGATGAACTTTTGCACGGGTCACAATTGAATGGTGCTGATTTCCAATTTGACAGTCATTTTGTCTGATTTGACCAAAAAATGAACAATTTGGGCCAAATTTGTACCAAATTTCGAAAGTTCTTTAATATTCATAAAAATTTGTACAAAGCACAAATGGAAGATGTTGATTTTGAATTTGCCAGTCATTTTGTTAGATTTGACCGTAATTTGTCAATTCGGCAAGTTTGTATCTTTGAAACCAGATCTGTATCGTTGTGTTACGTCCTGAAGTTTTCAAGCCAAGCGGCTTCTTGTTTAATAATTAAGTTAAGTAAATACTTTAATATGTTTTTCAACATTTTCTTCAAACTTTATTCGCTGAAACTTTTTATAAAAACTGTCTTGTATAATATATTGAGAAATGCCGTACAACAAAGAGTTTCTGTATGCATCCAGTTTGCTAGGGTAAATTATACTAAAGAGGTAATTAGACAAAATGTGTCTTTTTTTCAATCCCCATAGCCGTTTCATTAACATTATCGAATTTAATCAAATAATCAATAATTTGTTCGGTTTTTTGTCCATTTTTTGAAGATTTTTACAAGGACCGCTTACAGTTGTTTGTCTATAACTTTTTTTCTACTTAACCAAATCAGAAGAATGATACACCAAAATATACTTAACAGATTCCTCTTATCAGAAATGAAGAAAAATTATCTTTCATATTCATTCAATCTAAAGATAGTTCTTGTGAAACACCGGTACTTTTTTTTGACTCACCCGGTATTATAGTTGAACTGGTATGTCCTCATTTCAATGCAAACCAATTCAGCTCGGCTGACTTTCTGACGTATTCTACTTAATTTTCAATACTTATTAACACAAATGAAGAAAAGATATGGTCTAAGGTGTTGCTAAGGCACAAAATACTTTCCAATTAAAAATGCCACTTTGTCGGTAAAAATTATTTCCCGGTCAAAATTATCAGTAAAAACAATTCCTCGATAAAAAATTATCGTCACAAAGACAAAAATTCGTAACCTTTTTCCCAACAAGGTGAAACACAACAATGTTGCTATCCACGAAAAATTTCTACAACACACAAAGAGGCTTCATATACTGTCCCATATGCTAAAGTGTGCTTTGAAGCAAGGGTCGCTATACTGTCCCGTATGCTAAAGTGCGCTTTGAAGCAAGGCCTAATATATTGCCCCATATACTATAATGCTTTGAAGTAGGCAGGCCACCAAACCACATGTTTATTCCTATCCCCATCATTTGACAAGCAATTAAAGATAGAAAACATGAAATGGGAAGATTCAGTGCATACAACACAGTCTAAATCATACCTCCTCATATTGGACACGCAAGCTTGGTGTGTTAAACCAAATTTCTTCTTGGGAATCTCCAACAATGCTTTCGTCTCCTCCATTAACGAAAAATCAAACAGATGATAATTCTTACTGAACACCGCAACAAAATCTTTCCGCATTGCACCTGCAAGCTCCCAAAATGCACGCTCTTTCGAAAGATCGACAGACAACAGGTACTGCGTCACGCATAAGTTGCAGCAATTGGCAGGTACATCTGACGGTGTCCTTCCTCGCAGGTTTATCGGAATGTTTATTCCAATATACAGGTTATCATCGCAATCTTCCATGAATTCAAACATATAACCTGCCAAACCGAAAAACATGGCAGCCATTAGAGCGGATCCCACAGTGACGTCATGTGAACGACACGTTTCAATAAACACGTCATACACAACCTCTGTGCTGGTGTAATAAAGAGCTTCAATTACCGGTGCATCTTCAAAGGGAATCATTTTATTGAATCGATTGCATTTATCTTCAACATCGCGTATATACTGCGAACGGACAGTTTCCTTGTCTTCAAGTGATGGCATGGCTGATTGGCCCATTTCATCAACGGACGGTGGTGGAGAAATAGGAACAATTTTGAGTGGAACTCCTCTTCGTAACTGCTGATAATTCAGTAGGATATCATTAACGATAGTCATACCATTTGTTCCATCTGCGCAGTAATGAGCATACACTGGAATCAGATAAGCTTTCGTGTTCGAAACAGGTATAAAAAATACTTTTAATGGACAATTGTTTTCATGATCTTCATGTAACAATGTGTTAGAGTACTTCAAACAAATACTTTTCCAAGGAGTATTGGATGGTAAAACTTCGAAATAATCCTTTATCTCTTCTAACGGATAAAATGAGAGGATTCCATCGTTGGTTTTACGAACAACAGCATTAAGATTCGGTTGACACTTGATAAATACATAGACAGCCTCTTCAAGTAAATTTTCGTTCACTGGTTCTTTCAACGTCAACAAAGTAGGCACAACAACATTACATAAATATGGCGGGGCTATACTCTTTTCCAGATCCCCTAACACTCTACTCTGTACCATTTTGAGAGGCGCTTCTTGTTGATAACTCTTCTAAAAAACAACATAAACTGGTGACGTTTCGACGTTTTCAGGCAGGATGCAAGAAGATAGAAAAGTTCTATGGAAACAAATTTTGTTATAGATCAGTTTGAATGGATTTAATCAACAAACTAAAGAAGTGATATTATCAAAAACCATGTTTAGTTTACGAAAGTAAAAGTATCAAGATGTGATAGCATGTTATAAATTTGAATGTGCTGAAATAAAATTAATATCATAATAATAATAAACAATGATCAAAGGTAATACAAACGTATGATGATGGGAAGCGAAAAAAAACAACAACAACAAAAAAAAAACAGTTAAAAACGTTCATTTATCAAAGTTGTGACATAATTTCTTTATCTCTCCTCCGAGAGCCTATGCATAAAATTTCTTGGCGATTCCCTTCTAAAAGGAAACTAAACCATCTAAAGCCTTATAATCCTCCATACATTTCTGCACATCAAATGATAAATTTAGCTGTTGACAATTCTCCACAATGTATCTGACATACTTGAACACGATATCAGCTCGTGTAGTATTTGCATCACCTTCCCTGTGAATCATCGACATATTCAGCTTATCTGTTGAATAAACCATCAAATCCATTGCACTTCGATCCCGAAGCCATAAACCACCGACGCAATGAATAGATTCAATACGAAATTCGTCGAAATTGATCGATCCAGAAAACCTACAACAGATAAATTTAAGAATCGTTCAGACCAGCATAGCTACAGTGTACACAAAGCTAGACCCATCCTGGAGTCATTCATCCGTCAATAAAGTTCAGAGGCAACGGCGCAACAATTTCATGATTATGCTATGATCCTAATTTCGTTTAAAATAATTAAATAACTTCCATGAAATTTGGCCATGACAAAACAACCATTTTAAATTTGATCGTAAATTAAATAACATTCACTGTATGCAATGCAACAATTGAAAGGTAAATAAAAATTTTGCCAGAATTAGACTGTGACGAAATTTAATAAAACACAATGTTGCCATACACACAAAAAAAATGCACCGCAAACGCAAGTCTTTATATACTGTCCTATATACTATAATGCTTCCAAGTAGGCAGGTCATCAAATCAAGAGTTTATTCTTCCCCGAATCTCTTGACCAGAAGTTCAATTAATAGAACATGTAATAGGAAGATTCAGTGCATACAAAACAATCTAAATCTTACCTCCTCATATTGGACACGCTAGCTTGGTGTGACAAGCCAAATTTCTTCTTGGGAATCTCCAACAATGCTTTCAACTCTTTCATTAATGAAAAAACAAAGAGATGATAATTTTTACTGAACACAGCAACGAGATCTTTCCGTATTGCCCTTACGAGCTCCCAAAATTCACATGATTTTGTAAGATCGACAGATAAAAGGTACGGAAACATGGATAAGTTGCAGCAATTGGCAGGTACATCTGACGGTGTCCTTCCTCTAAGATTTATGGGAATGTCTATTCCGATATGCAAGTTATAATCGCAATCTTCCGTAAATTCAAACATATATCCTGCCAAACCGAAAAACATAGCAGCCATTAGAGCGGATCCCACAGTGACATCATGTGAACGACACGTTTCAATAAACATGTCATACACGACCTCTGTGCTGGTGTAATACAGAGCTTCCGTTACCGGTTCATCTTCGAAGGGAATCATATTATTGAATCGAAAGCATTTATCTTCAAATTCGCGTATATACTGCGCACGGACAGTTTCCTTGTCTTCGATAGATACCATGGCTGATTGGATCATCTCATCAACGGACGGTGGTGGAGAAATAGGAATTGTTTTGAGTGGAACTCCTCTTCGTAACTGCTGATAATTCAGAAGGATATCATTAACGATAGTCATGCCATTTGTTCCATCTGCACAGTAATGAGCATACACTGGAATCAGATAAGCTTTCGTGTTCGAAACAGGTATAAAAAACACTTTCAGTGGACAATGGTTTTCATGATCTTCATGTAACAATGTGTTACAGTATTTCAAACAAATACTTTTCCAAGGAGTATTGGATGGTAAAACTTCGAAATAATCCTTTATATCTTCTAGCGGATAGAATGAGAGGATTCCATCGTTGGTTTTACGAACACCAGCATTAAGATTCGGTTGACACTTGATAAATACATAGACAGCCTCTTGCAGTAGATTCTCATTCACTGGTTCTTTCAACCTCAACAAAGTAGGCACAACGACACTACATAAATATGGCGGGAGTAATTTCTTTTCCAGTTCCCTAATGTTCTAGTCTGTGTCATTTTAAGAAGGGATTCTTCTTAACAACCCCTTCTAAAAAACAACGTAAACTAATGACGTCTGAGTGTTTTCAGGCAACATGGAATTTTCAGTGAACATAGAACAACAGACAGAAGATAGAAAGTGTGTCACTGAAAGATTTACAAACTACAAAAGTAAGATTTTTAAAAACCATGTTTTCTATATGAAATTAAAGGTATCAAAATTGGGAATATCTTTACACCATATTAATACGAAGCCAGGCTAAACTATCAACAAAAGAAAAAAGTAAAAAAAACAAAACAAAAAAACAAAAAAACAACGAATTCATGCTACTGAACTGAAATTGATTGAAACTAGATTTTAAAAAGACCATCTCTTCCCTTTCATTCATCTAATGGATGGACAAGTGCTTGTATTCAACGATAAATTATTTTCAGTTCTTTTGGACGTATAAGCGACTTTCCAGTTAATCATGGAGAACGTTAAGGAAACAATTTTTTCTACCAGATTAGCTTTAAGACAATCAGCTCAAATGTTTTGAAAGTAGATGTTTCTGCAAGATCAAAAGAAAGGAGAGAGCTTCTCTTGACATTAGACTTGGAATCACTTTCAGCATCGATCGCTAAGCCTTTTTTTAGGACCAGGTGAGACACTTGGTCCAGGATGCCATAACTCCTCAAGACACTGGATGACAGATTCCACAAAATACACGCAAACATTTCAAACAAAGGGCCTCGAATGTGCTGAACTAAATTTATTACTATAATAGTTACTTAACAATGATCAAAGGTCTTACCAAAGTATGATGATGGCAAGTGAATTTTATGCAAGGAATTTATTTAGAATTATCTTCTTCTTCCAAGGCTATCCTAAGTGAAAATATGATCAAAAACCACCCATTTTTCAAACTTATCTCCAGTTATATCCGAAAAAAAATCTTTAAAAACTTTCAATTTTCATAGTCGTGACATAATTTCTTTATGTCTCCTCTGAGAGTCTATGCATAAAATTTCTAGGTGATTCCCTTCTAGGAGGAAACTAAACTATCTAAAGCCTTATAATCCTCCATACATTTCTGCACATCAAATGATTCATTTAGCTGTCGACAATTCTCCACAATGTATCTGACATACTTGAACACGATATCAGCTCGTCTAGTATTTTCATCGCCTGCCCTGTGAACCATCGATAAATTCAGTTTATCTGTTGAATAAACCAAAAACTCCATTACATGATTCGAAAGCCATACGCCACCGACGCAATGAATAGATTCAATCCGAAATTCTTCGTAATCGACCGATCCAGGAAACCTGCAACCGATAAATTTGAAAATCTTTCAATTCAGCATAGCTGTAACAGTACACAGGCCTAGACAGCTCCTGACATCATTCATCCTGTAATAAAACTTTGACAACAATTTCGCAATCAAACAATGATCCTAGTTTTCTTTTAAATATATGACATATAATTTATATGATAAAAATCCTTTCAGGAACCATATTCGCCATAAATAAAACAACATTTACCGTTTAAGTGTAACATTGAAACACTCACTCAGGCTTCATATACTGCCCCACACACTATACAGCTTTCAAGTAGGCAGGTCAACAAATCACATGTTTATTGTTCTCCAAACCATTTCACAAGAAATTTAATCAACAGAACATTAAATGAATATAAAACAATCTAATAAAACCTACCTGTTCATATTGGACAGGCAAGCCTGGTATTTTTTCCCAAATTTCTTCTTGGGAATCTCCAACAATGCTTTCGTCTCTTCCATTAATGAAAAATCAAAGAGATGATAATTTTTACTGAATGTCGCAACGAAATCTTTCCGTATTGCACTTACGAGCTCCCAAAATGCACGTGATTTCGTAAGTTCGACAGACAAAAGATTATGACCCACGGATAAGTTGCAGCAATTAGCAGGCACATCAGATGGTGTCCTTCCTCTAAGATTTATGGGAATATTTATTCCGATATATAGGCTATCACCGCAATCTTCCGTAAATTCATACATATAACCGGCCAAACCGAAAAACATGGCAGCCATTACAGCGGATCCCACAGTGACATCATGTGAACGACACGTTTCAATAAACATGTCATACACGACCTCTGTGCTGGTGTAATACAGAGCTTCCGTTACCGGTTCATCTTCAAAGGGAATCATATTATTGAATCGATTGCATTTATCTTCAACATCGCGTATATACTGCGCACGGACAGTTTCCTTGTCTTCAAGTGATGGCATGGCTGATTGGCTCATTTCATCAACGGACGGTGGTGGAGAAATAGGAACAATTTTGAGTGGAACTCCTCTTCGTAACTGCTGATAATTCAGTAGGATATCATTAACGATAGTCATACCATTTGTTCCATCTGCACAGTAATGAGCATACACTGGAATCAGATAAGCTTTCGTGTTCGAAACAGGTATAAAAAATACTTTTATTGGACAATGGTTTTCATGATCTTCATGTAACAACGTGTTACAGTATTTCAAACAAATACTTTTCCAAGGAGTACTGGATGGTAAAACTTCGAAATAATCCTTTATCTCTTCTAGTGGATAAAATGAGAGGATTCCATCGTTGGTTTTACGAACACCAGCATTAAGATTCGGTTGACACTTGATAAATACATAGACAGCCTCTTGCAGTAGATTTTCCTTTACTGGTTCTTTCAACGTCAACAAACTAGGCACAACGATATTACATATAGTTGGCGGAACTAGAGCTTTCTCAAAGTTCCCTAATGCTCTACTCTGTGTCATTTTAAGAAGTGATTCTTGTTGACAACTGTTCTAAAAAACAAGGGTAGGTGATGACGTCTAAACGCTTCCAGGGAGGATGCAAGAAGATAAAAAGTTTTTCAAAAAAGGAATTGTGTTATAGATCATTTTGAATGGATTTAATCAACAAACTGAAGAAGTGATATTATCAAAAACCTAATGCTTATGAAAGCAAAAGTATCAAGATGTGAGAATGTATTTAAAATATAAAGTTGGTTGTGCTGAAATATATTTATTGATTTAATTGTTAATAAACAATGATCAAAGGTAATACCAACGTATGATGATGGCAAGTGAATTTCATGAGAGAATTAATTAAGGAAATTAATCATTGTCTGCTTTTGAATACTATCCTCAGTGAAAAAACTTTAACACAAAACCACCTATTTTTCAAACTAATCCCCACTTACAATCCAAATAATCTTTAAAAAACGCCAAATTTTAAATAAAAATATGCTGTAGAGAATTTTCTTTCTAAAAACTTTCATTTATCAAAATAATTTCTTTATCTGTCCTGCGAAAGCCCTTGCATTAAATTCCTTCCTGATACCCTTCTAAGAGGCCATTAAACTATCTATAGCCTTATAATCCTCCATACATTTCTGCACATCAAATGATTCATTTAGCTGTTGACAATTCTCCACAATGTATCTGACATACATGAACACGATATCAGCTCGTCTAGTATTTACATCGCCTGCCCTGTGAATCATCGACAGATTCAATTTATCAGTTGAATAAACCATTAACTCCATAAGATCTCTATCTCGAAGCCATAAACCACCGACGCAATGAATAGAATCAATACGAAATTCGTCGTAATTGGGCGATCCAGGAAACCTACAACCGATACATTTAAAGAATCATTCAGAGCAGCATAGTTACAGTATACACAAAGCTAGAAACATCCTGACAACATTCATTCGGCAATAATCTTAGAGGCAGCGGCGCAACAATTTCGCGATCGTTGTATGATCCTAATTTCGTTTCAAAGTATTATATACTTTTCATGAACCTCAGTTATGACAACATAATCCATTTAAATTTGACCATAAATTAAACTAGATGCCTTTACAGGCATAAGGATTTCTGCAAAATCAGCTAAAGCATGAAAAATGTAATATTTTATGTTATGTTTGAAATTCGAAAAAAAAAGAATGATATAGGTAGACTCGAACCACCGACCTTTCGGTTTACATCTGACTGCGCTAACCAACTGTGTCACGAAAGTCACATACACTACATGTAATGATATATATATATATATATATATATACCTTTTTGACTGTTTACAAAATGTGGAGAACTTTTTTTAGTTATAAAAGAATGATCACAGTTCAAGATAATTATAATTTTCTTCTATAAACTTTCTTTTTCCATCATAACATATGTAAAATATGTAAAATATGTTTTCCTTAAAATCCATTTCATATTGATCAAAGAAACTTTTGTAAATCTTTCGCTGACATGCAATGCACATTGCTTTGGTTTCATGTAAATGCACGCATGAAATTTCAAGAAAAAACCAAAGCCGTTTTAAAGTATTTCTTGCTTTGGCAAAAATCCAATAACATTCACCGAATTCAATTCGAAAGACTCGCCAGTAAAAAATTTGCCAAAATTAGACTGTGACGAAATTTAACAAAGCACAACAATGTTGTCATCCACAAAAAAATGCTGCACCGCAAACGCAAGTCTTTATATACTGTCCCATATACCGTGTGCGCCAAAAAAAGGTCCAGGTGTTTGAAAAGGCCTTTCTGGTAAACTACAATGTTTTTAGGCATAAACGTAACTTTAATTTAAATAGAATCGCTGTGCATCATACAGTAAACTTGGTGCAATCGTTTCAGAGATATGAAGGAAAGACTTTCATATCAATTTTTAAAAAACGTCAATATAATAAAAGCTATAATGCTTTCTTTTAAGTAGAAAGGTCAACAAATCACATGTTTATTTTTCTCCCAATCATTTGACAAGAAATTTACTGAATAGATTATTAAATGGTAAGATTTAGTGCATTCAAAACAATCTAATTCCTACCTCCTCATATTGGACACGCTAGCTTGGTGTTTTAATCCGAATTTCTTCTTGGGAATCTCCATCAATGGTTTTGTCTCTTTCATCAATGAAAAATCAAACAGATGATAATTTTTACTGAACACCGCAACAAAATCTTTCCGTATTGCCCTTGCAAGCTCCCAAAACGCACGTGATTTCGTTAGATCGACAGACAAAAGGTACTGGACTATGGATAAGTTGCAGCAATTGTCAGGTACATCTGATGGTGTCCTTCCTCTCAGGTTTATGGGAATGTCTATTCCGATATATAGGTTGTCATCGCAATCTTCCGTAAATTCAAACATATAACCGGCCAAACCAAAAAACATGGCAGCCATTAGAGCGGATCCCACAGTGACGTCATGTGAACGACACGTTTCAATAAACACGTCACATACAACCTCTGTGCTGGTGTAATACAGAGCTTCCGTTACGTGTGCATCTTCAAAGGGAATCATATTATTGAATCGGTTACATTTATCTTCAAATTCGCGTATATACTGCGAACGGACAGTTTCCTTCTCTTCGAGTGATGGCATGGCTGATTGGATCATTTCATCAACGGACGGTGGTGGAGAAATAGGAACAATTTTGAGTGGAACTCCTCTTCGTAACTGCTGATAATTCAGTAGGATATCATTAACGATAGTCATACCATTTGTTCCATCTGCACAGTAATGAGCATACACTGGAATCAGATAAGCTTTTGTGTTCGAAACAGGTACAAAAAATACTTTTATTGGACAATTGTTTTCATGATCTTCATGTAACAATGTGTTAGAGTACTTTAAACAAATACTTTTCCAAGGAGTATTGGATGGTAAAACTTCGAAATAATCCTTTATATCTTCTAGCGGATAGAATGAGAGGATTCCATCGTTGGTTTTACGAACAGCAGCATTAAGATTCGGTTGACACTTGATAAATACATAGATAGCCTCCTCCAGTAGATTTTCGTTCACTGGTTCTTTCAACGTTATCAAAGTAGGCACAACAATATTACATAAATATGGTGGCAGTGCTTTCTTTTCCAGGTTCCCTAATACTCTATTCTGCGTCATTTCAAGAATTGTCAACCCTTCTAAAAAATAACGTAAACTGACGACGTTTCAATGGAAATTTGAGTGAACACAGAACAGCCAGAAGATAGAAAGTGTCTTAGTGAAGGATTCTTGTCATATATCATTATGAATGGATTTAATCAACAAACTGCAGAAGTATGATTTTTAAAAACCATGCTTTGTATATGAAATTAAAAGTATCAATAGTTGAGAATATGTTTACACCATACAAATACAGATACTCACAATATGTATACAAAGCCAGGTGAAATATCAAGAAAACAAAAAAGCAAAGTTCATGCTATTAAAGTGAAAGTGATTGAAACTAGATTAAAAAGACCACCTCTTCCCTATCATTCATCTAATGGATGGACAAGTGCTTGTATTCAACTATAAATTATTTTCAGTTGTTTTGGACGTATTAGCGACTTTCCAGTTAATCATGGAAAACGTTAAGGAAACATTCTTTACAACCCGATTAGTTTTAAGACAATCAGCTCACATGTTTTGAAGGTAGATGTTTCTGCATGAATCAAATCATTTTCAGCATTGTTTGCTAAGCGTTTTTAGGAGCAGGTGAGACATTTGCTCCATGATGCCATAAATCCTGGTGACACTGGATGACAGATCCCATAAAATAGATACAAATATTTCAAACAAAGAGCCTTGGATGTGCTGAAATAAATTTATTTTCATAATTGTTAAGTAACAATGATCAAAGATAATACCAACGTATGATGATGGCAAGTGAATTTTATGCAAGGAAATAATTAATTAAAGTGTTGCTTCTCGTTTAAATGCTATCCTTAGTGAAAATATTAAGACAAAAACCACCTATTATTATTCAAACTCATCTCTAATTACATTCGAAAAAAATCTAAGTGGTGACATAATTTCTTCATATCCCTCCTACGGAGAGCCCATGCATAAAATTCCTTGCTGATTCCCTCCTAAGAGTCAATTAAACTATCTAAAACCTTATAATCCTTCATACATTTCTGCAAATCAAATGCTTCATTTAGCTGTTTACAATTCTCCACAATGTATCTGACATACTTGAACACGACATCAGCTCGTCTAGTATTTTCATCGCCTGCCCTGTGAATCATCGACAGATTTAGTATATCTGTTGAATAAACCATCAAATCCATTACATCTTGATCTTGAACCCATAAACCGCTGTCGCAATGAATAGATTCAATCCGAAATTCGTCGTAGTTGATCGATCCAGGAAACCTACAACCGACACATTTTAAAAATCACTTCGACCAGATTATATGAAGGCATACCTTTAAAGTTAATGAGACTGGCATAAAATCTTCAAAACAATGTTCAATAATGTTCCCACTGATCATAAAATAAGGCTTCATGTAACATGGAAAATGTTTGTTTTAAAATTTATAACCTTCACAACAATGTTGAACTGAAGTGATGCAGAGTGACATATTTCAACAGGAGTTTTATCAATAAAGAGAACACTCGATACCTGAATTTACTGAAGATTGATAAAAAAACTCAATTATATGACAACAGCAAACTAAGAGTAAAAAAGCCAAGAATCTAATAATTCCTACCTCCCCATATTGGACAGGCTAGCTTGGTGTGGCAATCCAAATTTCTTCTTGGGAATCTCTAACAATATTTTCATCTCCTTCATTAATGAATAATCAAACAGATGAAACCTTTCCTTTATTTCCATAGCAAGATTCCAAAATTCCAAAAGTGTATATGTTTTCGTCAGATCAGCGGACAAAAGATAGTGCGTCAGGCATACATTACAGCAATTGACAGGTACATCTAATGTTGTCCTTCCTCCCGTGTTTATTGGAATGTTTATTCCGATATACAGGTTATCATCACAATCTTCCGTAAATTCAAACATATAACCTGCCAAACCGAAAAACATGGCAGCCATTAGAGCGGATCCCACAGTGACGTCATGTGAACGACAAGTTTCAATAACATAGAAATTCACTCACGGGCGGATCTTCAAAGGGAAACATTTTATTGAGTCGAATTATCTTCAAATTCGCGTATATACTGCGAAGGGAAATTGTCAATGGTTTCGACCGATGGCATAGCTGCTTCAATCATTTCATATACGGACGGCGGTGGAGTAAGGAGCATACACTAGAATCAGATAAGCTTTTGTGTTCGAAACAGGTATAAAAAACACTTTCAGTGGACAATGATATCCATGATCTTCACGTAGCAAATTGTTAGAGTATTTCAAACAAATACTTTTCCAAGGTGTACTGCAGGGTAAAACTTCGAAATAATCCTTTATCTCTTCTAGTGGATAAAATGACATGATTCCATCATTGGTTTTATGAACACCAACATTAAGATTCGGTTGAGACTTGATAAATACATAGACAACCTTTTGAAGTAGATTCTCGTTGACTGGTTCTTTCAACGTCAACAATGTAGGCACAGGTACATATAATTAGAGGGATATAACTTTTCTCCAAGTCTCCTAACACTCTGGTCTGTGACATTCTAAGAGGTAATCATTGTTGAAAATATTTTTAAAAACAACAATACTACACAATCGATGATATTATCATTTTAATGAGCAATGTAAATTCGATTGAACACAGAACACCTATGATACAAAATGAAATCTAAGTAGAGGAATTTTTTAGGCCATTTCGAATTTAATCAACAAACTACAGAAGTGATATTGTTAAAAACCATGCTTTGTATATTAAAATTCAATCTGTGAAAATAAATAACTTTGTACAATTTGCAATATTTACAGAATCTAAACAAAATACTGGAACAAAATATTCGAAAAAAAAAGGCTTTCCATAAAAGACGGATTCACGCTCATAAAGGTTTCAAAACAAGAATACTTTTATTAATTTCCAATCGAATTTTTTGTTTAAAGAAAACACTATTTAATTTTAAATATCGCTTTGATAAGCCATTTGCAGCTAGGTCACTATGGATAAGAGTACCTTTCAGGTCCCTAATAAGCGATTATTTATAAAAACACTCAACTTATATTTGATAAACATTTTCTTCTTGATGGGAGCAGAAATTCTGATACTAATGATCTCGTTTGTCGATATGGAGATTAAATGCCGTAAGTATCAAGGGAAACGTTTTTCAGGTCTCCGGGTGTTCAACTTGGAATCACTTCCAGTATTTTTCGCTAAGTGTTTCTTAGGACCTGATGCGACTCTTGGTCCGTGATATGATAAGTCCTGGCGACATTGGATGACAGATTCCACCAACTCGTTAACCTGAAAGTAAAAAATGATACCTATACCTATATTGCTATGATGATGACAAAAGATTTTTATGTGACGAGATTATATTGTTTAGTTGAAAACTTAGAAGTAAATCATCAGAATTTTTACAGCTTATATCTGTCTTGAGTCCCTTACATAACTAAGTCTTAAGGCTGAAATACACGATCATTTTAAAATGATAAATGACAAATGACAATTTTTTAATCCTTTAAAAAATGATTAGAATATCTGTTTACACGATCATTTATGATTACAAAATTCTTATAAAAGTTCTATGGTATAAAAGAGTACTTTTCTGTCATGGACTCTGTCGGCAGCAAACGTAGTTGTTGCTGTTGTCCAAATGACGAAAGAGGAAAAATTAAAGGCAGAAACGAAGACATTGGGTGAAACCTTGGCTTCAAAAACGAAACTTCTCAGGAATTTCTAACAGGCTTGTGAAGGAATTTCAAGCAGAAGATCATTATGAATATTCAAAGTTGTTAAGAATTTCGCCGGAAAATTTTGAAGAAATATGAAGTTTAATATGTCCATCTATCGAGAATCATTGCACAGTAATGCGCAGTACTCTTTCTTCTTTGATCCTTATGTTTGTAATTTGTGGACAAAACATTCCACAAAAACTTCTCTTCCTGCCACAAATTAATAAATTGGTCAGTTGATGCTAACTTAACCAACGACATGTTTATTTGATATGCAGACTTTAATATGCATCACTTTGTTTTTCTCCTTCATAAGCTGCAAAAACTCATCGCGTGACTATACTAAAGTGAGTAAAACAATAGAACTGACGTAATTCAATAGAGAAATTCCATCATTTTTTAAATGAAAACCAAAACATGTTTGAGTTATCATTTTTAAATGACAGTTGAAAATGACGGGAATTTTTCGTCATTTTTTGAGCGTTTACACGATCAGTTTTAAATGATCATTTAAAAAATGTCATTTTAAAATGATCGTGTATTTTAGCCTTTAAAGACGAGTCAGTTCAGACTATAGTTCCCCTTTTAATAGAAACGAGAACCAATATCAAGTATTTTATCTACTCCAAAAACTTCAATAACAACAACAAAATATTCTTACCATTTTTTTTCCTTTGATGAGGTGATATTGAAACTCATGATCTTTCATACACTGCTTTAAGTCTTCAGACCTCATTGCTAAGCTTTCCTTCTTGATAGCTGGTAATGGAACTTTCTTCTCCTTGGTAGGATGCTCTGAACAAAACATTTTGCAAATCAGACGGTAAACAAATTACATTATTTAACTCTCCAGAAAAAAAACGGAGGAGAGCTGCAGCAGCTTAGTGTTCTTCACTACACTCTTCCATGGTGTTACCTGGACAATTACTTGGTAGATTTTTCTCGGCTACAACATCTTGCAATGCTTCGATGACAATCTGACCATATTCTCCCTTCAAAACTTCATCAATCAACTTTCCAGGATACAAGCGTGTGAACAACGCAAACATTTCCTTGTTCGATGGATCCAAGTGCAATGCTGATATGATATCAACTTGTGCCTCTATGATTTTCTAAATAAAACAAGAGCCAGATGGCGCAAAACGGTAGCAGCAAATGTATTTCAAGTTACAAGGAAGTAACTAAAAAGATATTTGAGGCTTCTTTTTTTAGATATCTCACTGGTGGATCCTGTGATGAAAAATTATATTTTGGGACATGATAGAGCTCCAAAATTTCGTTAACAGTTTTTTATAATTCTTTGTTGCTTTCGAGATATCTCAATTTCAAGATCTTAGGTTTGATTTATGCAACGCATAATTATGATGTAATAAGTGAGTTGTTAAAATTTCTCATTGCTGTTGCCGATATATAAATGATAAATAAATCTTTGTATTTTATTAAGAGCCATTTTCTGAGAAATTCAGGCAAAATAGGGCAAAATCTGGAAGTGATGTCCTCAGATTGTGTTTGTTTTCAGATATTTTGTACACAACAATGTAAACAGGCACCTGTCCAATATTTAAAAAAAAATTCCTATCGGTTCCCTAGAAATATAATCCAATTACCAAATTAAAAAGCGAAACAAGGGCACATGTATGGTCGTAGCTAGGTGAAAACAGTTGGTTGCTAGGTAAAAATCTAATATAAAGTTTGGCTTTCCAAGGCTAATTTTGAGGCTTCTGTAGCATTACTATGACCAGAGCACGTGGATATTTCCATGAAGGTAGAATGTTAGAAGAAAGTAAAATACTGTCTCGTAGACCTAAGGCCGCTGCCATTATGGGCTATTTCTTAAAGCATTGTTTGAGCAAAAATTGGTTTATGGACAGCTACTCAGCCCCAGGCCCTTACTTTCACACAGATCTTTTTCCATGAAATGAAAGTAGGTTCAAATGACTTTCAAAGAAATCATAGAATACTATTTGCAAGTGATGGCCACTGGAGATACTTGGGCTCAAATTTTAGCAAATCCACATATTCTATAATCCATTGAATCTAGACACCAAAAGATATAAAGGCACTGATTTTTAAATAATGTGGTTGAACTCTGCCTGTAGTTTGAGAAAATATCGAAAGACAAGCCTATATCATCATAAAAACAGCAAATCTTTCCTTTAAAGTAGCAGTTACATTCATGTTACAAATTTGGCCCAAAAATGCCAATATTACGGACCCTTTTTCTAGAGAACCGATAGGAATTTTTTTAAAAAAAAATTAGACAGGTGCCTGTTTACATTGTTGTGTACAAAATATCTGAAAACAAACACAATCTGCCAGACTTTGCCTGAATTTCTCAGAAAATGGCTCTTAAATGATATGATGAAGTATGAACTAAGAATATTTAGTTGTTAAAAGTTACACACACCGAACTCTCTCTCCTATTACATCATAATTATGCATTGCATAATTTGATATTTTTAAATTGAAATATCAGCGAAGGAAAAAAAAATTTCAAAAACTGTAAAAAGATTGAAAGTCTTAATGCACAAAAGTAGTAGTAGTAGTAGTAGTTCACGAGTGTTTTAATACGGTATTTGCATTCGCTGCTACCGTAAAAAATAACATGAGGAATGTGGAAATCTGGAAAGCAGGATTTGATAAGTTTAGTATGAATAATAACGAAGTTCTTTCTAAATAGATTTCTTACTCACTTATAAACAAAACACAGTTACCTCTTGCATATATCTTGAACGAGCTCGAGATAGATAATAGGAAGACACTGTTGGATTATGGGATAAGGCAAGAGTAAGATATTCTTCTGCACTGGGATATTTTCGATTCTTATACTCAATTATCCCCAAATCATTATACACAACAGAGAGTCTTAACTCGACACTGGGATCGTTTGCTGCTAGCTCTTCAGCTTGTTGATAGTCGAGTAATGCGAAATGGATATGGTTGACTTTGTAAAAACAATCTACACAAATACACAAGAACAATTGATAAGTACAAGGTAAAAGAAAAGCAAAAAATTTCCAGCTACAAAGTTTTGCGAAACCAGAAGATATATATCTGTATATTAACGAAATCATTTTTCTGTGAAGATGAATTTTGTAAATGTTCAGTTCTGACAAAATTACCTCCTCTGTTCGTGTATAAAATCGGATCTTCTTTCTCCCCTTTGATTGCCCTTTCCAGCAACAATATCGCTTCATCATAAAAGCCTTTACTGTAACAACAAAGAAGAAATAAATAAAAAAAGTGTTCTTCAAATAGGGGAAAATTAACATCACAACTATGCACATAGGTGAAGGTATCTATACTCTGTTACTTTATATCGCCTCTGTATTCAATAACAAATTTACAACAGATTTGAATTGAGGATTTACTTGAAGCAGTCAACAGCAAAGTCATTGAAGGTTAACAAAAGTTGTTTTTGAGCTTTCATGAAAAGGTCGACATCTGATTCACGATCACTTTTGTCCATTACATACAGTAAATCATCCACAGCTGCATTATAGTCAGCATTTTGGCGGTGCATAGCGGCACTAATAAAAAGAAACACATTAAATTCCATGTGGAAACTTCAATGACGTCAGTGAAGCATATTGAAAGGTCAGACAGGCAGAAGTGGATTTGGTGATGAAGAAACAGTGAAAAAAAATTTGTTTACTTTTTACGTTGGGAGAAAATTCAATTTTGCAAAAGCTTATCTCTTTCTTCGTTCTGTTGTTCACACTATGTGAAATTTTTCCAATATCAATTTGTAAAACTTCACTAATTTTAATACAAGATTATTTACCGCAATACATGGTATTCAGCAACAGATGGGTTGGTATCTATAGCATGTGATATTTTCTTGATGGCCTCTTTTGTTTCCCCACCCATGTTAAGTTTAATGGCCTAAAATAAAAGCAAGAAAACGATATTCTTTCTGTAATGAAACTTAGTCTAATTACTCCATAACACAAACTGACAAAATACTCCAATGAAAGACGAGCACCTTTTCTTTTAGTGTTTCAGCATTGGTTTCCAGATGTATCTGCATGAAATCTGCTTCTGAGTTACTTGGATCCAAATCAAACACTCTTTGTACATCAAAATACGATAACATTGGCTATAACCAATAACAGAAATATTTTCCACTGTCAATCAGTCAATACTGCATACACATAAAGTACAAAGGAATGACTTTATCAAATAGTTACTTTTACATAAAAACTTATTTGTCAAATGCTTTTCAAATAAGTGAAGCAAAAAAAACCCAACAGAATACAATATAGGACTTTATCCCTTATATTGCTCACTATTCATTGGTGATGATTGTTGGTTCAACAAATCCTGCTTTCAGAATGCTACCTACATTGTTGAACAAAAGATGAATTCTTGCCCTCATGATAAATAGATCTGGGTTATCCCTGTCGACTTCAAGTCTGTTGTTAATCATATCAAGACATTCTCTGTGCCTTTTTAAAGCTGCAAGACAGGCAATGCTGAAACAGAAGTAAAGTTTGATTTCAAGGTTATCTGGATCATTCATTACCAATAACAGTTTCTAAGGTTTGCTTTAAAATGATATCGTCAGGTAACAAATGACTTTGAACTTTGCATTTACATCTACAATTATAAAGGAATTTGGGTGAAAAAAAACCCAACAATAATAACCAAAAAATTTACAAATAATTCTTGATAAGCAATCCTTATCAAGCAAAAGATAAACAAACATTGAACTATTCATATTAAAGAAAAACAAAATACCTTCTTGCATGATATCCTGAATTATCAGGCCTCATTTCAGCAGCTCTAGCAAAACACTCCAATGCATCCAAATACAGCTCTTCATCAAAATAACACTGTCCTTGTAAATAATAAATTGATGCTAGTTTGGTAAAATATTCTTCATTCTCTGGATCCAAAATGCAAACATGCTTGAAATTTAAAATAGCAGATTTGAAATCACAAAGTTGCAGATAAGCGTCTCCACGAAGAACGTAGTATTTTATATCATTTGGCTTCATAATTAATGCTTTGTGCAGGTGTGATAGACAAGTTTCATACTGCTGCTTGTCAAAGTTATCTCGAGCTAAATTGTACCTAAGAACAAATGAAAACAGCAACACTTGATCCATGGTGAAACACAAACTGTTATTCATCAACATAAATCTCCACACACTGAGTTAAGGCAATTACATGCAGTATTACACTAGAGTGAACAGGGTTCAAAATTTCTGCTAAAAAGAGCATACGTCTCTACATACGTGCTCATAAATTTAGTTGTAAATAACGTCACTAGTAATTAGGACATATAGTATGCTTTACTTTTTCTTTCCTTTTTCCATGATATCTTAAGATAAATCAACTTTAAAACTTTACGTTTAATCTTATTGACAGTGTATGTATTAAGAACAATAAACAAATCTCCAATCTTGTACTTCACGACAGGGTTGATTTTGCCAAGTTTTTAAATACCGTGTTGAAGCTGAAGAGTGCTTTTTGTCTTCTTCACCTTCAGTTAACAGCAAATCAGACCAAGAAGTCATACTTTACGGGGAGAAAGTTTCGAAAGGTAAGAAAACCGCGAAATTTTAGGGATTTACTTCCACGAATGACTAATTTCGCGTACAATAATCTTTCGCATTCAACTGGAAAAGTGAATTTCGCGTGGGATTAACTTTCGCAATTTTCGGTTTTTGTGCAATTTTTTTTCTCTAGATATTTTGAAATTTTGACAAATAAGACAGACATTTAAGGATTTAGACTCTATTGTTGAAAGAAAACCCCGTGAAAGTGGGTAATTTGTTTTTTTTTCAATTTAACTTTCGTGAATCAGCTTCCTAGATAATTTCACATGGGATAAACTTTCACGAAAATGACCAAAAAACGTGAAACTTTCTCCCCCATAAAATATATCAAAAGAGCATACGTGACCATATATACATTAAAGCAATCATGCATACAGCGAGCATATAGCTCAGGTGTAGGTACAAATGCCACATACACAATTGTCTGGTGAGATAAAAATACTTGCTTGTTATTTGGCACAGCTAAGGTTGTCATAAAAAAATATTTCTTCAAGCATATACTTCACTCTACTCTCACTATTTCATCGTAACAAAACATAACCGCCATGACTTACATCTGTGTAGCTTTTTCAGTGATCATACTGTTATATAAACGATACGAGTCTTTATCATACTCAGGTTTAGGTATTAAGTGGAATGTATTCACCATCATTTGCCGGCATGAAGACAACTCTCTGGTCATGGTTGGAGAAGGGGCCAATGGCATTCCCACTAATTTCTCTGTAGGAACATTTTCTACAACAGCAGATGAGTTGACATCTTGTTCGTTTGCACTTTCCACAACAATCACTTTCTGATCATTGGTTTCACATGACTTTTCTTCCATGTTACCAAAACTTATAGTTAACTTAAACCAGAAATAAAAATGTTAAAATCATTAAATCAAATTGATAAACATGAGAAATAATGTCTGTGTCTGTGGAAATGTCTGTGATATGAAAGGAACTGATCCACATTTCATAAAGAGCTTGATGGAAAGAATATGAACATTTTAAAAATCTCAGACTATCAAACTTTTTAGTGAAAATTTCATAGTTATGTTTGAAGGAATAGACATATGTTGCTTATAAACTGCACTACAAAGTCGGGAATTGTTAGATGAACTATATAGAAAAATGACAATGATCTGCATAAAGCATTTGCACACTTCTTGATGAAATCAACAAATCTGATATCGACTTAATTTGTTCCGACAGTTCAACCTATTTCAGCCTGACTTTTCTTAGCACAATCTTACCATGTTATGAAAATGAAACTGTCCATGTAACACTTTTCAGCAATGAAAATTCATCACAGTGAATTAGTGTGTTGTTATATGCCTTGAACATCCCTAACATTTGCATGCTTCGACAAAAACAAAACATTCATAATTTTTTCTTTCTTAAAGAACCTGAACTAAACCATCTGATGAGGTCTTACACATTTCAGAACAAGTGACAATAAGCACAAAAGAATTTTGTTCAAAATGAAAAATTTGCATCGTGAATAAACAATTTACAGTTTGTATCACAAATGATTTCAGGTTTATGATTGAATGTTCATGTAAACCAACGTTGCAAAAGCAAAAAGAGCTAATCTTTTCCACCATCTTTCACAGAGAGGAATTTACGCGGATGAATGAAAAACCCAACATATATTTAAATATTCTATGTCACTCTTTATCCTTTGCATCTTTCTGTTTCTTTTGCTGTTCTGCCTCCTTCCGTGCAGCATCTTGGAGTAGACCCACATCTATGTCCTCAGGTGGAAGTTGCACGTAACGAACCACAGAACCACGTAAAAAACAATTCTTGACAGACATCATGTGTGGATACCTTTCTGGATCAGTAACGCTTATATCGGTTAGTTTTATATTCAGGTATTGGTCAACTGAGTCCAACACACCAGATATACTTAAATCATTTTTCAATTCTACGATGACTTCCTTACCAACCAGGGATTTGAAGAATGAATAAAACAGCATCTTATTTCTATTTCCTGAAAAATATCAACAGGTCATTTTCAAACATATTGGACATGTGGAGATGAAAAAAATATTGCATTATGGACTTGATTTTTTTTTTACATTGGAAGGTAACTTATTAAAGGTTCAAAATCAGTCAAAAAAAGACAGAAACCTTTACTGTATGTTTAAAACACAGTGTACTGTAAAAGTAGAGCAAAAATTCAAAATCACCATAGGGTACTTTAAAGAGATTCCATGCAAAAAATTTGGATGAAGGTAACTCATATATGAGATATTCAGTCCTAAGTATGAGCAATTTTCATTGTAGTGTCACTTTCATTGTAATGTCCGGTCATTAACTGCTGACCGGCCGTTATTTGCAGCGCTGTGCTCAATCCCCCACTTTTCTGCCCTAAAACTTAATGTAAACACTAATACCTTATAGGCAATTTATTTGATGTGAATCTCAACCAAGAAGAGCAATTTGCAGGGTTCTAGGCCTTTTAAAAACCCAAAATTTTCTCACCCCTCAGCCCACACCATGAGCAGGTTTCGGGTGTCACTATAAAACGAAGAAAACAGTACGCCCAAAAAAACTCTGGGTACGGCACTGCACCGTATGTAATCACTTAGCTATGTTATCTATTCATACCATGGAAAATAATGTTATCATATTGAATTGTCATGAAAAACGTCACAAAATATCTACTGATGAACAACGATGCTATAAAAACATGTCTGTTTGAATGATACACATGTTTTCATGTGTATTGTACAATCGAACATATAATTATGGTGCATCATCCTCTTATTGCCATCCTGTTATTATTTATATGAAAATATTTTAGTTGAAAGTATAATATGAGCAGCTAGTATTTTGGAATTTTGAAAAGGACATTATAACCGACTCTCGGCTTCTCTTTTCTATTATGTCAAGTAATCTTGGTCTTATCGGTCTTATTTTATTTAAATCATTCAATATTATATAGCTCTATGTAGACATACTTTGCACCAATATCCTCTTAATAGAACATGCTTATAATAGGTTTATGTTGGAACCAAACAAATAAGGCCATAGTTATTTAATACTTCGCTCATATTTTCATTTTAACGAAGCTTTGTAAAAGATGTTTCTCATGTTTTAGTGCATATATGTCTCCTTATCTCCGTAGTGCTTTTCTTCGTTGCTCAAGTTGATGTATCTTTTATACTTTTATTTTTATCTTCTCCTTTAAAATGAAATATACATCAGAATTAGCGACGGCAATCCATCATTGTTCAAAAATTTTTATTTCATTTTTTTTTGTATAACCAGCAGTTTTGATTTTTTTACATGTTAGAGACATATAAAGAAATCGAAATCGGCACAACAATTTATTATAAAGAAGAAATAATATTTCTTTTATGAAAAAGAAGAATAAAACTACGTCATCAACATAAGTGGTGACTGAAATTTTAGAATAATATAATCATCTTGAACATAAACGTTGCTAAGATACATGTCGCGACTTTCACTTGACTGTCTAGACAAATGTTAGTATATCGTGAAGTGAAAAAAAGAAACAAACACACCTGATGTATTCAACGAAAATAAATAGAGAATGGCTCGTTAATATTGTGTAATACTTCATAACATTTATTAAAAGGTCTGTTCTAAAATCCGCCTTACAGTACGTTATTGTTAAAAAATGTGCATTGTATGTCATTATTTCATTTGCAAAATAATGTATAATGAATAATGCCCGCATTCCGCATTGCTATTTTTCTTAAGTCTGTTACGCTGAACGAAGTATTAAATAACTATGGCCTGAGTTAGTGAGCAGAGCTTTATAAACAAACCATATGTGTAAATAGCAAGTACCTAGAGGGTGTAACCCTACCAAGGAATGAAATCTTTCGTTAGTGTAGCTCGTATCAGTACTTTAAAATCTGTAGTGTCACTCACGATTAGTTGTTCCATTTAAACATGGAAAATTCTCACCAGTCAACTTTACAGAATTTTCATGCTGCTGAGGAATAGGGAGATAAAAAAAAGTTCATTTCTACATCAGATACTATTTTTGGTTATTTTTGGTTGCTCATCAGGTGAAAGAATACATGCTAAACTGCATCAATTGTCCTGTTTTTAAGAAAATGTTACATTTTTATAAGACTTATGAAACACAAGTCACCAAAGGTAAAATTGGCCCAATCAATTGCTCCTGGACTTGAGTGGTCAAAAGCTAAAATAAATCAATTCAACAAAAATTTCAGTATGGTGGCCAGTTAGGCAGTTAACTTCATTTATTAACCCTTATATATAGATGTATTAACCATGATGTTGTTAAAAATTTCCTTTAGCAAGTTGTTACTCTTATGTGCCAAATAAACAGTTTATAGTTATATTAACACGTTAAGAACACAAATCTTCTGATTTTACCAAAAATCAATATTTTTTCAAATTTTCCAGCCCCCTGGAAATTAAGACCCACCTGCTTATTAGGTTTTAGGAAATTTTCCAACCCACTCCATTTATTTGGCACACAAGAGTCAGTCTAAAATAATAATGATAGAATATCAAATAGTTTTCATACCAAAAATTAGACATTATAGCTTTGTAAATGCATGCGCATTAAAATTAGTTTAATTTGTATGTTTATTAGTTTATAATTATTTTTTTTTTGTGTGATTTGCTCTGCATATTTTTCTTTTGTTTCTTACGTCTTTGTTTGTCCCTCGGGACTCGCCGGGCTTCTCTTTTATTTCACATCTTTCAGTGCATTTTTGTTAGTTTTTTTTTATCATAAGAGAACAGTGTTTGTCTGAAGAGACATCTTTTATCTGAAGAGATTTTTTATGATAGGACTTTGGTTATACGTGTTTAGTAAGTATTTTTTGTATTTTTTGTTTTATGTAAAAATAGAATGGAACTTTTGTGAGAATTTTAAGTTATTTTGTATATTTTATAGCGGAATGGAACTTCGTTGCAAACCTTCACGCCTTTTAGTCTGGTCGCAGTAACAAGCTTGATAGACAATAATCAAATAAGTCCGCTATTATTTTTTACATAAAATTACCCGATATAATATTTTCTATTTAATTATTATATAATATTCACTACCTTCACGAGCAAAACTTTTAAGTTCCAGGAGAAGCTAGAATTGTTACGAAAGAAACAAGGAATCAAAATTGCTTCCTACAGGTTCCTAGGGTGAAACTTGAGTTCGCTAAGTCGGGTTTCTTCTTAAAGGGAGTTAGACTTTTTAACTCCTTACCAGTGGAAATACGGCAGAGTGGACCTGATTTTACTAGGAAATTGAATTTATATGAGTTTGAATAGATGTTTTTTTAACCATTAAATAGTGCAGACTCTTTGCTTGACCTTTGCTTGTGTTTTTCTCATGTGCTCTTTTACTTTTTTCTTTCTTCTGTGTATGCAGCTTTCCTTTTATGCTCTCTGCTTATCCAGTCCACTTGTTTTTATCTTTATTTAATTTATTGTATATATTTACTAATTTTTAGATTGTATATTTTAAATTGTGTGATTATTTATACACAGGACGTATGTTAATAGCAGTCTTTATGACTGAAATACTTTATCCTGTATAAACATTCAGAATAAATAAATAAAATAAATAAATAAATAACAGGTGCCTGTACAAATCTGATAAATGGTGAAAGTTGGAGTCAGATTGAAATGCAGTCTGGTATCAGGAACCAGATATTGTGGGTCGTCCACGTTATACTGTAGTGTCACTCACAATGATACATCAGATAATCACCAACTTTTTTTTATTACTAAAGTTCCATGTTGAGCTAATAATTAATTTCCAAAAACCTTTTATTCTTGGTTGATGCCCTTTTTAAGTACTCCCAATGTAGTGTCACTCACGTTTGAAAATGACCAACAAGAAATTCAGATCTACTTCACTGCCAACATGTTTAGGAGAGGGCTTAAAATCTGGGATACTTCATTACCAAAAAAATTTATAATTTTTAGGCACAAAAGTACACGTATGAATTTCTTTACAAATTATTACAAAAGCTCTATTTATGTCACAATTATTTTTTAAGGTTTTATTAATTATTTTCAGGAATTATGGGAGACCCATTCATTTTTCTACTGACTTCTAATTCCTGTGTCCAAAAATCTTTGGCATTTAGTTCTGATTTTCAAAATCTGACATTTAATTTATGCAGGGCAAATTGATGATGTAATAAGATAATAACTAAAATTTTTCAAAGAAACAGCTTTCTATGTGAATGATATTATATCTTTTGGGAGTTGATTGATAAAATGAAATTATAGTATTTATATATACATATACCAATTCATAAGTTACACACATCAACAACATACAGTGCTATTACACTTTCGTACCCCTTATTATATTCATGATTCTAATTCATGATTCTAATGGAGCATGGTTCTCAGCACATTGCAGAAAAAAATACCATGATAATACCAGCACAGTCAGTCCTCTGAATTTGCCAACCTAAGCTATATTTTAGGCCAGCATTGCCGTCGTGAGGCTTACTACAGGTCGGCAATTTATTAACTTACATGCTGAAATGCTCAAAACGAGTTATGTTCATTTCCAAGTTTTGAATAGAATTTTTTAAGGCCTGCAGCATCGTAGGCAGGAAACACTCAGGGTAACCGAAAATTTTATTGGTGATTTTGAAGAACATATGCAGGGGATCAAAATTTCGAGAGGGGACATTTCTGAAAACCACGTGACAGTGACGTAAGTGATGACGTAAGATGTCACGGTCAGCAAAAAATCTATGTCAATGAAATTCAATTCTGAATACATTTTTGGACAGCCTTTGAAAAGTTATGCAGATTTGATGTAAAAACCTTGACCTGAAAATGTACAAACAAAACAGCCACCACAGTATGTAATGGACACTTTATCTATGGGACCGAAACATTCAACTATTGAAAAATTTGATCGTAACGAGGTTTTGGCAGAACTGGATGGATTACTTAGATTCTGTAAGGACAAAGAGCTGGGCGAGGACATTATTACTGACATCAACGTTAAGACACTAGCCTATATAAAGAACTGTCAAAAACAAAAACCTGCACGAAACGTTCAAATGACAAAACGATATCTCAAAGAAAATAACCTACTTGCCATTCCATTCGACAAAGGAATTGGAATATGTCTTATGTCTGTAGACGCATACAACGCCAAAATTGAAGATATTCTCAAGCTCCCACAATTCGAGAAAATGGTCCCAAAAAGAAAGAACGAGAAACACCCGGTGATAAAAGAAGAAGAAAAGGTAGTGGAGAAACTAAAAAGTTTACTGGACGAGAATAAAATCAACAAAGCACTCTATGACAAAATCAAACCGTCAGGGAGTCAAGCACCACGGATATATGGATTAGCTAAAGTCCATAAACAGGATATACCAGTTAGACCTGTATTATCAATGCCCGGTTCAGCCTACCACAAGATCGCGAATCAGGTAGCTGATTGGTTAAAAGTAGTCAAGGAATGCAACATCAATTCCTCTGCAAAGGACATTTCAAATAACCTGAAAAACGTTATCTTGGAACCAGATGAAGAACTAGTGAGTTTCGACGTGACGTCACTTTACACAAATGTTCCTGTACAAGAGGCAATTATGGACTGTACTGAAATGCTATACTCTGGAAATTACCCAAAACCTCCAATATCTAAGGAAACTTTCATAGAATTACTTGAACTATGCACATGCAACGTTTTGATGCTGACCCACGATGGTTACTACCGCCAAACAGATGGCCTCGCGATGGGGAGTCCACCAGCTCCTCTATTAGCCAACGGCTGGTTAAGTAAATATGATGGGAGAATAAAGGACTCAGCAAAAATGTATGAACGGTACATGGATGACATCTTGAGAGAGATTAAAGTAACAGAAATTGACCAAAAACTAGGTGAAATCAATTCTTACCATACTTCATTAAAATTCACAATCGAAAGGGAACATCTGAAATCACTGCCATTCCTAGATATGAAAATCATGCGGGAGAATCGTTCATTAAACTCCACGTGGTACACCAAAACAACAGACACTGGTTTAACCATGAATTTTCATGCCATAGCACCTGTACAGTATAAGAAATCAGTGGTTACAGGCTTCATTCATCGGATGTACAACACCTGTAGTACGTGGAAGAATTTTCATGAGAGTGTTACAAAGGCTAAAACTGTTTTAGAGAACAATCAATATCCACCACATTTTTACGAGCCTTTAGTGAAAAAAGCAATCGATAAACTCATAGAAAGGGAAAAGAATGAAAGAGTCCAGGAAACGGCAGAGACAGATGAAGAACAGGCTGAAAAGAAAGTGATGAAAATTGAGTACAGAGGAAAGGTGACTGAAAAATTTGAAACGTCATTGAAAAGGACAAATGTGCCGTGTGTTGTCGTCAAAACAATCAGGAAACTGAAAACATCCATGCCATCATTGAAGACACAAGCTGATAGCTCTCTTCAAAGCAAAGTAGTCTACAAAATTGCTTGTCCACGCTGTGACGCGTGTTATGTCGGACAAACTGTCCGTCATCTGACTACACGCATGAAGGAGCATAAACGCAAGGGGCCAGTAGCTGCACATTTTAATGAGTGTCATGCGGAATTTTCAATGGAATGCGTGTCCGTTTTAGCCAAAACAAATAGATCCGTTTATCACTTAATGACTTTAGAGGCGTTATTTATTAAAGACATTAAGCCATTACTGAACACTAAAGATGAGTATAGAAGTCGAAAATTGACAATTAAATTATAATTGCAATGCTCCCGTAGGACTGCTGACGTGAGCATTGAAATTATCAATTTTATTGTGAAATTTTCATTTTAGTACGAACTTTTTCACGTGTAGATATGTTGATATGTTGTGTGTAAATATGTTTATAGGTATGTGGTAGTTTACTGCATTTTACTGGTTTTATTTATTTTTTAGCTGAAGATGATACACATTCGTATCGAAATATATTCTAAATAAAATAATAGGACGACATTGTTGATGAATGAATAATTGAATTAAAGTTCACAATGTTTTTGCCATTTGAATTATTGAAAATGTACAGTTCAAAAGATATCTTCCTTCAAAGTTTTAGATAATCAGGGGGTAAAACATTGCTAATAAAGTGATTATCTTTATATTTTATATGATACATATGCCAGTTTATAAAAATTGCAAAGTAGTTTCAACTTAAAATAATTATTTTATTCTTCTGTGATAGCTATATATAAAATATATGAAGCAACTAGGCAATATTCTCTCCGATTTCATTCAGATGATGACCCCCGGATTTATGAAAAATTATTGTTAGAGGCTAATTTGATGCAGAAAATGAATAGAAATTACAGGCATGACTCTTTTTAATTTCATTCGAACAATTCTTAATTGTTTCTCTGAAGACAACTTGTTGAAATAACAAACAAACAATACCTTACTTGTATTAGAATTCAGGCAGTAGTTGAATTCGCGCAAAGCATGGGTGCGTGAATTTATAACTGAGTGAAAATGAATACACACAAATAGCAGAAAATTAAAAGCTGAAAACTTGCGTCAAAAGGCTACTGAAGTGTATCAAACATTATCAGGATTTCCTCAATGGGCAATATTAAAATGAGGGCGGGTGTCAATCAAGCGCTTTTCTAACGCTTTTGTGCGTTCTTTTCAGAAGGTTATTGCCCGTTTTCAAGTATGATGATTATTAAGAGGACTAAATGCTCGGAGAATACACAGATTTTCTTCGTGTAATTTAAAATAAATGCCAAAATACTGGTATTACATGATATTGAAAGCTAGAAAGAATCGCCGTCTTCATCTTCCTCTATTTTGAAGCTGAGGGAGAGCTTCTTGGGTTCCATTCAATTATCTAGTATAAATGATTTCAACATTGTAAAGATCTCTTCATCAGCGTTTCCTATGCTGACGTAAAGGTTGACGGTTATCTCCAACCTACACTGAGGGAATGGAGATATCCGGAATTTCGTACTTTCATTGAAGGGGGCTATTATTTAGGGGGCTATTTATTACTGCTTTCGTCATCAGCTGAACTGCAACCTTTTTTTGGTTTTACTTACTGATAGTGGTAGCTGTTTACCAAAAAAACAGATAGGATTCACATCACCATCAATCACACTCCAACCAAACTTTTCCAGGTTTAAATGATTTATTACAGGTTGTCCACAGCGGTACCAATGGAACACCTAATAGTGTGTTCTCTTGATGACTTGAATCACAGAATCGGGGTCAGGAAGCAACCGCATGGATGATTTGCATTTCAGATTTCTGTATTAAAGAATTCTGGTCTCTACATCTTTTCCCCATCTTTTCCAAAACAAATCACCGTTTGTATAAAATATTTGGTGTTTCATAGTTCTTTCTCGCTTCTTCCGTGAGTTGGGTAAGCGAGAGCCAGCGCTGACCATCAGGGCGTCATTACAGCTTTGATTATCAGTGCGTGCAGACGTCGTCCTCGAAAAAAGCTACTACATCACAAAGGATAAGTTCAAATATATTCCTTTTTCTATTTTCTTTACTACTACTACTTAACTACTACTTACTACTATGTAAAATTTTTCTAACGAAGAAGAAATGCTTTTGCTTCAAGGAAATGAAGCAGACACTGATACTGCTGTTGAAAGCAATTCTGCTTTCTTACAACAACAGCAATCCTCAGACTCAGTAGAACCGTTACATTTAGTACCGGTGAATTTAGAACTAGGTTCTAACAACGTAATGTTACAGCAATTATTACAAAAAATTGACAGTTTAACTGATGTAATTCAACAGCAAACAATGCAGAATGCACAAAATACAGAAGTAGGTAGTACTAGTAGTATAATAATAGGTAGATCATCCACAATGAGGCAAGCTTCCTCTAATAAGAGGAAAGCGCAACACTCAAATATAGTGACCACGCCTCTAAAAAGGACAAAAACTGTCATAAATACAGAAGAAGATTGTCCAACTGATGATGGTATCTCCTTACCTAATCAGTCCGACATGGACGAAAGGATTGATGAGTTATGCAATCAGGCTGAAGACGTAATTGAACAAGTCTCGGCGGAATATGATGGGGAAAAAGAGTTTGGCCCACCCATTGCTGCTAACATAGCAGAATGCTTTAACAACATTTCGGGAAAACCCCTTTCTGTTGAAAAAGTGGCAGAAAAAGGGAAGGCTTATCCGATCCCAGAAAATTGTAAACTGAAAACTAGATCAGTTAACCCAGAAATTTGGTCACAAGTTTTATCTGCAAAACAACGTACATTTGATGTGAAAATGCAACGCATCCAAAACCTTATAGTTAAATCCACTAGTTGTGTTTTACAATCGGTAGACGAATTGCTCAAAACTAAGAAGGATAAAAATTCCTCGATAACTAAATATCAAGATACCGTCAACTCTGCAGTAAGAAAGAGCATGGATTCCTTAGCTCTTCTAACTCATGCTCACAATTCAAATGAACAGTTAAGAAGGGAATATCTATCTTATGCTTTTGTGGCGGACGAAAAATCCCTTGCAGTAAATGTACCAACAGAGTCCAAACTTCTCTTTGGTGATGACCTGAACAAAAGGCTGACGGATATTAACGGCACCAACAAGCTAAAGAGCAGAAAGAACACATTTACGAAGGCAAAAAACGCCTATCGGTTCTCAAAAACCCCAGGGAACCAGAGGTCTTTTGGGTATCAAAAGCAGGGGCAAAAATACCCACAAAGGAACTATGGAAATCAAACATACAAAAAGAAAAAGAACTAGAGGTACGTATGTTTAATTCGGATGGCTCCATTTTAACTGACTTTATGAATATTCTACAATATGAAGTGGCTACATATCAAGGGGGAAATATTAAACACCACCTTAAGGCTTGGTCAGACATTACCCAAGATCCATGGATCTTAGATATAATTAAATTTGGTTTGAAACTAGACTTCGAATCACTTCCCCTTGACAAAAAATTTTATATTCACCCCCTATCATTAGTTGAAACTCAGTTTATTTTAAGTGAAGTGCAAAAACTTTCCATGAAAAAGGTAGTTGTAGATACTGTACGTCAACCCGGTGATTTCGTTTCTGGTGTTTTCACCAGACCTAAAAAAGATGGGAAGTCTAGAATGATTTTGAACTTAAAAAAGTTCAATAAACATATGCAATATAAGCATTTTAAAATGGAATCTATTAATAATGTTATTAATGCCATTGAAAAAGATTGTTTCATGGCATCAGTCGATCTTAAAGATGCTTTTTATTCCATTCCAATATTTCATGAACACCAGAAATATTTAAAATTCCTAATTAACAAATTCTTATTTCAATTTAATTGCATGCCTAATGGATATGGTCCTGCTATGAGAGTTTTCACCAAGGTACTTAAGTGCCCGTTCACATTCTTACGCAGTTTAGGCTTTATATCAGCCATATATGTGGACGATACCTATTTACAGGGGTCCACTCAGCAACTATGCAGAGATAATGTTTCTGCTACTGTCAAACTTTTGAGGTCGTTGGGCTTTACCATTCATGTGGACAAATCTATACTTACTCCAACCCAACGTATGACCTTTCTAGGCTTTAATTTTGACTCAGTCCATATGACTATGCAACTTACTTCAGAGAAGAAAAACAAAATTTATAATCTCTGTTTAGATTTAATTTCTCATAACACACCTTCCATAAGACATGTTGCCAAAGTGATAGGCAATTTAGTTGCTGCATTCCCAGCTGTGCCACATGGCAAATTATTTTACAGACATCTAGAGCTTGACAAAATACAAGCACTTCAGATAAGCCGTGGTAATTTTGACAAAAAATGTCATTTGTCAAGTGACTCTATAGGAGAACTGAATTGGTGGGTCAAAAATATCCATTCAAGTATTAAAAATATACACATCCCCTCTGTTGATCTGACAATTTATACAGACGCCAGTAATTTAGGTTGGGGTATCTCTGATGGAGTTAATCCATCGGGTGGCCTTTGGAATGCAAAAGACGCACAAAAACACATAAATGTGCTAGAGTTAGAGGCAAACTACATTGGTCTTGTCTCTTATTGCAAGAATAAGCATTATAAACATGTACGTATTATGTCAGACAACAGCACAGCCATTGCCTATATCAATAATATGGGAGGCATCAAGTCCCAGGAATGCAATATGCAAGCCCAGAAAATATGGCTTTGGTGTATTGAACACTCTCTTTGGGTATCTGCAGCCTTTATACCAGGCAAAGAAAATAAAACTGCAGATGAAAAATCCAGAAAATTCAATGCAGCCATTGAATGGATGTTAAATCCAAATAAGTTTGCAGACATAATCTTTAAATTCGGTTTACCTGACATTGACTTATTTGCAACTAGGCTCAATAAACAGGTTACAAAATATGTATCTTGGCATCCTGAGCCAGAATCCCATGCGGTAGATGCATTTTCTATTTCATGGTCTAATAGATTCTGTTATGCCTTTCCTCCTTTCAGCATAGTTGGTCAAGTATTGAGAAAGATCAAGGAAGACAAAGCACATGTGGTGCTTCTGGTCCCAGATTGGCCCAGCCAATCATGGTACCCTCAAGCCATAAAGATGGCCACAAGGAAGTTGGAGTATCAACCTCAGCCAGATTTATTGATCTTACCTCAACAACCAGGGGAAAAGCACCCCTTATGGAGAAAATTAAAGCTACTGGCACTGAACATCACTTCAAAGGTTTGAACATTACTTCATCTTCAAAGAGGATTTTAGAATCTGCTATTCGTGAATCCACAAAAAAGAAATATGACACCTATTGGAGGCAATTTCTAGAATTTTGTTCCCTTCAAAATATTGACATTAATAATGTCAACATCTGTAATGTTATAGATTTTCTAAGTACTCTCTATGACAAAAACCTTTCAATTAGCCTCATAAGATCAGCCAAAAATGCTGTTGCACAATATATTTACATTCCTCCTTATAAACATCTTTCAGAACATCCACTAATGAACAAATATTTCAAAGGATTGTTCAATTTGAGGCCACCAAAACCGAAATATGGTTTTATTTGGGATGTAAAACTGGTCTTTGACTTTTTCAGAAATAGTCCAGACAATATCAACCTTACTGACAAACTCTTGACCTACAAAGTAGTCATATTACTACTATTATTAGGGGGTCAACGTATAAACACCATTTACTGGTTCGAGATTGATCAGATGGCTATTAATGATATCAGTGTTACATTTGCACCAAAATATGTGCTCAAACACTCAAGACCAGGTAGAAAACTAGATGTATTTGAATATAGGGCATATCAAGACAAGAAACTTTGCATAGTAGATTGTCTCAAAGAATATTTGAAGAGGAGGAATCAAAAAATCAATGACTCAAATGTCAAAAAACTTCTCATAACAATCAAAAAACCACATAGAGAAGTGTCTATTGATTCCATACGTCGTTGGATCAAAGATCTATTTACACTTTGTAACATTTGCAATTTCAGCCCTCATAGCTGTCGTTCAGCCGCTACTTCGAAAGCACTAGATGTTGGAGTTAGCATGGATGAAATATTGAAAAAAGCTTGTTGGAAAAACGAAAATACATTCCATACATATTACCACAAGGAAATTCAATATAACACTGTTGAACATATGAACAATATTTTGGAGTACTAGTTGTAGTTATATAGTGTTAAAGAGTATATTATACACATAACTTACCTGTGTACTTTCCTGAAGGTTGCTAATATTTCCCTGGTGTGCTTTGAAATCTCGCTTACCCAACTCACGGAAGAAGCGAGAAAGAACTCCTTGTTAAGCGAGCACTTACCAAGTGTGAAGCTTGACAGCTGTTCTTTCGAGTCTTCTTCCGGGAGTCGTGGGTAAGTGCCACACCCTTATTCCCTCCCATAGGTACTGTATATATATTACAGTTACTTTAGAATACACCTGACAAATATTAGCTATAGCTTTAAAGAATGACGCCCTGATGGTCAGCGCTGGCTCTCACGCACTTACCCACGACTCCCGGAAGAAGACTCGAAAGAACAGCTGTCAAGCTTCACACTTGGTAAGTGCTCGCTTAACAAGGAGGTCATCTAATGTAAGGTCATTCTCTTTGCCAAGCGCATCTATCAAGTGAAGTTGGCTTTTACCAAGTCTTTTTGAAAACGCGAAGTCTACCAATGCGATAAGAGCATGATGTAGTGTCACATGAAATGATGGCAAAGGCAGACAAAAATCTTCACCCAAAAAGTCACACATGACACTCACATCTGCATATTTCTCTGTATCGTATTTGAAGTACCATGCATCACATTGTACCTCTGATATGTTCAAATCATTGGACCCAATATATCAGTATCTTTTGCGACGATAACGACATCTATATTTTGCTGCAAAGCTAAGAACACCAGTCTGATTAGATATCAGCTTCCTCATGGTTACAATCTTCTTTACTCTCACTCATTCTGAAAAGTTTGTGAATGTTAAAATGAAGGTAAAAATGAAGGGGGTCTTAATAAGGCTAGTTCCTTTTCAGCGAATAAAAAGTTTCCAATCAATTCTATTAGTTGCTCCTTGTTGTCGGCATTCTTTAAAAAGTTGTTCTATTCCATTCATGATGGCATTTGTTGTTGGAATATAGACATAGACATATATTGACATAGATTTTTTGCTGACCGTGACATCTTACGTCATCACTTATGTCACTGTCACGTGGTTTTCAGAAATTTCCCATCTCGAAATTTTGATCCCCTGCATATATGTTCTTTCAAAATCACCAATAAAATTTTCGGTTACCCTGAGTGTTAGATTTTTTCAAAAAATTCCCTGCCTATCGGCCTCTGCTGGTTCTTCAAGTGACATTAGGGGAAATGTGTTGTAAAGAAATGAAAACAATAGACAAGGAAGTAAAAATATACTGAATACACGTTTAGTGATTTTGATCCAATTTACTAAGAATGCTTAACTACAAGACTCCAGTTTTCGTAAACAAACAACTTTTATAATCATGTTAATACAAAATAGACAGGTGATGTGAACGTGTTTGATCTCTCCATTCGTTTGGTGCATGGATGTATTTGATTGTGTCACCTTTTTTTAAACAGATTTTTTCTTTTCTGATTGTTTCATTTTATGTTTCTTAAACTGTCATTTTTAAAGGCATTTTGATAGACTTATTTATACAGAGGAGCGCCATCATAAAAAGTGCACTGTAAGACTCATGTGTAAAAGACTTTTAAATAAAACTAACCATCAGGTGAACCTTGCAAGTTTGCAAATTGCCCTGTGCGTTTTAGATACAAGAAGTAAGGCTGGCCTATTTATATTTTAAAGTGGGAAGGCTGAAATGGGTAGATCAGAAGGTTGGCAAACCCAAAGTGATGCTTGACGCCAAAGTCAAAACTTATCATAAAGCATGGGGTGTGTTTGAATAATAATGTCCTCCGCAAGATTTACACACCGTTTTTCAAGAAAAAAATAAGCTCGACGTCAAAACTTATCATAAGTCAAAACTTATCATAAAACATAGGTTTTAATAATGACCTCCGCAAGATTTACACAAAAAAATAAGTATTTGTGGGAAAGAAAAAATAAACTTTTTCAGCCCGTTCGCATGAATTTCAATGAAAATGTTCGCTGGCAAACGGGTGATTTCACGCACCCACTCCGCAACTGTTACATATTGAATTGTCACATGGGTGAAATTGTACGATTTATATCTGATTGGGAGTTAGAAGGGAGGTTTACATTCTCATCTTCAGGTGGCATTTACACTGCACTGGCCATTGCACTGGCGGTTTCTGTTTCCATAGTCATGTTTCGCGTGGTAGTACCCCAGAAGATTTCGTGCCAGTTACAAGAAAACATAAATATTACATGTTCTTTAATGTAAAATGGCGGAAGGAGCACCGCTTAGCGATGAAGTAAAATCTGTTCAACTGTTTAAAACTAGTCCCTTGATTTTTCATGGCTATGCCTTACCGTTTTTAATTTTGTATGGAATATTTTTTCCATTATGGATTTTTGTATTTGGTATGTTCGAATACTTTGAAATAGGATGCATAATTTTAGCTGCTTTTGGAGTTTTGCAAGTACTGGTTTGTTTAACCTGCCATTGGTCAGTGCATATCAGAGCCCGCTTGACATCCAGTAAGGTACGTATAAGTTTAATTTTATACATTTAGATAAGATGATTATTCTGAAAACTGCGATATTATGGTAATAAAGCAGACTCTGTTTCTAGTTTTGTTTTTTTTTGATTTTGTCTCTTCCCTTTTGTCTCTTCTCTCTCTTCCCGTGTTTGCTTTTAATTCTAATAAACAGTGATTTTTTTGAAAAGCTGTCGAAAGACTCTTGTGAAAAACACTTTTGGTCACACACTGTGACCAACACAGTATATATAGATGAATTTCATGTTTACATTTCCTTTTTACCAGATTTACCCACTTACCACTTCAGGTTAATGATAATGTATATGAGCTATAAGATGGCCTTTAATCTTAGATTTCAGTTTGTTGATGTGATGTCAGTGTTATAGATTGGAGGTTTAGGGACGATTTCATTTCACTCAAGAATAAAACATAAATCAATTGTGTATAGTTGCGCAGACAGTTTGTTTAGAGAGAGTATACTGAGTAAATGACAGGGTATGGAAGTAAAATAGAAAAGGTTACTATAACAAGATGTTAAGAGTTTTGACCTGGTCTTTGAATTTAAGAATACTTTGCCTCCAAAACAATGGGGTACTATGAGCATGAAATGGAATGAAAGACAAGGTGCAGAGAACAAGGAAGATGCACACAGAATAGGTACTGTAGTTCCAATTTTGACAAACAATTCAATTGTGAATGAAAAAAAAAAA